>MJUU01043283.1:326984-343982 GCA_002080025.1 Modiolus philippinarum
AAAATGATTGTTCCACTCGAAGTTATGCTGTCCAATGACGCAGACACTGACGCCAACGACTGTGGCATGCCATGATTTTGTGGTTGTACATGCCATGATTTTGTGGTTGTATGAAAATAAAAATGCATGGCTAAGTCAAAGTATTGCTATGGGAACTCCAAAAATAAACAAGATCTGTCGCCGAATGGCAGCCAAATATACCCCCCGCTCATTGAACCCTGGATCGATATGGTAAGTGCAAATTTCAGTTGGTGTTGACACAATACATGTGTGGACACAGTACAAGTGTGGACATAATACAAGTATGGACACAATGATATAATCTTCAAGAAAGAACTTTTCACAAGGATTCCAATGAAAATACTCTGCTAAATCAGACAAATATGAAATTCACCCTTTTTTAAGAAAAAGAAGGGAAACGGGGAATGTGTCAAAGAGACAACGACCCTAAGGGGAGCAATAACAACTCAAAGCCACCATAAGATCTTCAATGAACGGTGAGGAAACCCCACACCCAACGGTAGGTCGGAGTTGGCCCCTAAATAAAAGAGTAATCAAGTTCAGCGAAATAAGCATCTTCCTAGACTCCGATAGACATAAAGTGAAGTAACTAGAAAACAGACAAGACACACTGTCTTTAGCCTATATTTGACATTTTACACAGAAATCATAACTATAAGAGAAATTTCATTACAATACTTTGAAAACAACTTTTCAAGAGGATTACAATGAAAAAAGTGTGTCTCTCCAACAGTTTGACTTCACAATATCTATGCTTAAATTTTTTCTTGAAAAAAAAACATGAAAAAGATAATTGCAGGAGAAATCAATGAAAGTCAAAGTCAAATTATCTCCCCTTCCTGATTTCAAACAATAATCATATTCTTTCAAGCACATCTACATATAGTGTTCTTCCTTTGTGTAAAGTTTCATCAAAAATCCTTCAAGTGGTTTGAGAGGAGCTGCGCTTACGAGGTAACCATACATAGGGAATCAACAAAAAGTCAAAGTCAAATTATCTCCCCTTCCTGGATTCGGACAATAATTATATTACTTCATGTACATCTCCATATAGTGTCCTTCCTTGATGTAAAGTTTCATCAAAATCCTTCTATTGGTTTAAGAGGAGTTGCGCTTACGAGGTAACTCATATATAGGGATTCAACGAAAAGTCAAAGGCGAATTATCTCCCCTTCCTTGTTTCGGACATTAAGTTTATTCCTTCATGCACATCTCCATATAGTGTCCTTCCTTTGTGTAAAGTTTCGTCAAAATCCTTCCAGTGGTTTAAAATGAGTTGCGCTTACATGTGTGGACAGACGGACAGACGCACGGACAGACAGACAGACAGACATGGTGATTCCTATATACCCCCAAACTTTGTTTGCGGGGGTATAAAAATCGAAAATTGGATGTGCACTATGGCATCATGTGATAAGGATTCTCTGAATGCTTCATCAAATTCCATCCATTGGTTTAGGAGGAGTTGCGGATTGCATGTGATTTCAGGCTTTAATGTGATTTCATATTTAACCGTAGGGTGTACCCTGCTGGGAGCCATGCATCCTGTACAGTAAGGACCTACCAGACACCTTTTTTGGACAGGACCATCTAACCACATTATGACTGAGTTTAGTAGTAATTGGACTAGTAGTTTCTGAGAAGAAAATCTTTGAATGCCTTTTCCAAAGAGTCCATTGTTATAACTGTTCCCTGCTGGCAGCCATACTGGATGAGATATTGACATGCCAAATATCCTATTTTGGAAAGGATCAACAAAGGACCATTGTGACTAATTTTGGTTCTAATTGTACCATCAGTTTCTGAAAGGAAGATCTTTAAATATCTTTCCATAGGCATGATAGGGTCCAATGTTAAAACTATGTTCCTGCTGGTGGTCATTTTGGATGTAATATGGACCTGCTGGATACCTTTTTTGGAAGGGACCATCTAAGGACCATTGTGACTGACTAAGTTTGGTTCTAACTGGACAAGTGGTCTATGAGAAGAATATCTTTGAATGTCTTTTCCATAGGGTCCAATTCCATGCTGGCGGCCATCTTGGATGAGGTACCACCTGCTGGATACCTTTTTTGGAAGGGACCCTCTAAGGACCATTGTGATGTTTGGTTCTTATGGGACTATGAAAAAGAAAGGAAATGGGGTAAATGTCAAGGAGACAACATCCCATATCCAGGTTAAAACTAGTACACTGTAGTCCCTGAAAAGTGTAGTTTCTGAAAAGAAAATCTTTGAATGTCTTTTCAATAATAGGGTCCAATGTTAAAACTATGTTCCTAGCTGGTGGCAATCTTAGATGAGGTGCAGACCTGTCAGATACCTTTTTTGGAAGGGACCATGTAAAGACCGTTGTGTCTAAGTTTGGTTCCAACTTGAATATAGCTATAACTTCTAAGAAGAAGATCTTTGAATGTCTTTTCCATAGGGTCCAATGCAAAAATTATGTTCCAAGCTTGTGGCCAATTGGATGAGGTACATAACCACCGAATATAATTTTTAAAAAGTACAACCCAAGGACTATTGTGACCAAGTTTGGTTCCAAATGGCCCACTGGGTTCGGAGAAGATCTTTGAATGAGAAGTTCATGACAGACGGATGCAAAGTGATGGCAAAAGCTCACCCTGGCATAGCCAGGAGAGATAAAACTGATTTTCAAACTTCCTCAATGTCATGCATTGTAAATGTACACAACACAGACATTGTTAATCATGACAGAAACAATGCTAGTATCTTGGCTGTGTATTGGTCCCTAAAGACAAAGCAAGTTAATGATAATAAGCAGGCATCCTCATTATTTTTAACTGAAACTTTCAAATTAAACATTAAGTGTAGTTGTATTATTCAGTGAGGGAAAGAGTTCCATATGGCAACCTTTTGGTTAAAGAGATAAATTGTGGGGTGCCAAAAGGAATTAACTCATGCCTCATCAACATGCATGAATTCAGAAGAAATAGAGGCGGAAAAAGTGGCACAGAGCCAGAGTCCACAGTAGACCTAACCTAACCTAACCTAGGTCTAGGATGGTACATGCACAGATACTTGTAGACAGGACCCTACACCATGTACAAGTGCCTCGTATGTGGGGGTCCGCCCACTATGCAAATTTTTGTGGAAAATGTTATATTCGTCTATTTACTGACATTTCCTGATGGGATATATGGCTCATGTACTCTCAAACAGCGTCGTGAGTGCACACGGGTTTACCGGTACATATATAAAGCGCTTGCCATATATCCCATCAGCAAATGTCAGTTAATAGACAAATTACATTTTTCCACAACAAATTTGCATAGTGGACGGACCCCCACATACGAGGCACATGTAGGGTCCTGTCCACAAGTACCTGTGGCTACATGTATTGGATTTTTCAGCACAGTGTCAGTGACCCTCCTCATGTCTGTGCAAAGCACACTGACTAATTATTATTCATTTTATCCACACATAAATGCTAAAACTATAAAAAAAATCGAACATACGAGCCAAATTATCAACAAGATTATCGTTGCTGCTTCCACTAGATCGCCATGCCATTATTGATATTCTTGAGAAAAACGATCGTATTCCTAGTAAAATGACCAAATTCGAAATAAATGTCCCACACAGTTTCGGCAACACCATTGGAGACCCTACGTTTGTTTTATCATGTTGATTTGAATGCACTCAATTGCATATTTTGTTGCATGCAAAATAACTTGAATTTGCGACGTTTTTCTAGCCCAAATAATAGTTTCAAAAGTATAGGAATAGTATAGAGTGATCCGAATGTTGACACAGCAACTTGCATTATAACGTGTTCATTACATTTTGTGTAAGATAACACAACCCAATGAAATAAGACGTTTCACGTCCGTCATTCAATTATGACGTCACAATGGAAAAGCCGTCAAATTACATTTCCGGACCGAAAATCAATCCTACCCATATCCGACTCTTTATACTGAATTGCACAGCACAGCAGTGTCTATCTACCGTAAGTAAGAAATAGATTATTGCAAGCGGGCTCTATATGCGAATTAGAACATTATACCGAGCGATAGGAAGAACTGTTTGTATTTTTGATTTATATGACTGTTTAGTTATGTTATATTTGAAGCCCAAAAAGAAAAGAAAATGAATAAATATCTATAATTTAATTAACATTAAAAATTAAAAAAAAATATATATATATATTTAAATCGTAGAGCATGATTTGCAACTTAGATAAGATTTCATAACAACAACACATTCGTTGCTAGGTTAAGGTTATGTCAATTTCAGTTCCGAGTCTTAAATTTAGTAACTGTTGTAAATTTCTATTATCAAGTTGTGATTATTTGATGTGGATGCCGTTTGGGCGATTCATTATTTAAAACCTTTAAGTTACACAAAATAATTGAATATTGAGTGAATGAAATGTGAAATTGTACTTTCCGAATGTCCTTTTGTAAAAAAAAAAATATACGCATGTGCTAAAAAATATTGTCGGAATTAGAACACAGCTTTCTTTCCAAAGCGGAAGAAGAGACTCATATTAGAATAAGAATTAAAGTGAATATACCGATGAAAACCCAACATTAACTTAACTGGGGGTGTTTTACGTCCTTGACGGTATGCGGACAACTCGGCCCGCGGACAACTCGGACCATGACCACTCGGACCGTAAAAAGGACAAGTCGGACCGTATTAAAGGACAACTCGGACCGTATATAGAGAACGTTTGGTAAGTATAGCGAATGTAGGAAAAAAAGTCACAGGAAAAAAAGTCACAGAAAAAAGTCACGGAAAAAAGGTCACAGGAAAAAAAGTCACAGGAAATAAAGTCACAGGAAAAAAAGTCACAATGTATATTTGTAGTGACATTGACCATATCTATAGGGAAAAGTCACAATGAATATTTGGAGTGACATTTTACCATGTATTTGTAGAGACTTTGTCTCATGTGCATTTACTCTATATCATTTCATTTCCTATTCACAACCTATATTTAGGGTGACATTGACCATGACTAAAGGAAAAAAGGTCAAAGGAAAAAATTCAAAACCTATATTTTAAGTGATATTGTCTTGATGTGTCTATATGAAAAAGATCACAATCTAATAATGTAGACATTGACCATATATATTGGTGACTTGAAATGAAGGGCAACAATTTTACAAAAGTACTGTTCAGTTGCAATAATTCACATGTATTTAATACGGCGTTGTCTTATTTACATTTACTCCATATCCCAATATCTGGTTTTTTTTATATTGGTCATCACCATAGACTATAGCTATTTTATTTAACTAATCCTGCTGTCTGACTTATTGACCAATTGTTTGTCCTACGAAAGCTGACTGACTTTATATAGACTTTATATTGACTTCGTAATTATCGTTTGTCTTTTATTTGTGTGAGAATGGAATTTTTTGTAGTTATAGTTTGTCTAAAAAATGTAAGAAACACACTAATAAATGTAAATATTTTTATGAATATTTACATTTATTAGTGTGTTTCTTACGTTTTTAGACAAACTATATATATATACAAGTTTCTTAATTATTTAGCATGTGTGTAAAATAGTACTGTGTATTCTTCATGAACCCAATAATTTCAAAAAGTAGAGCACTACCACTAGGGTCTAAATATGAAAAAGAAGCCAGCACTGAAAAAAGTATAAGACAAGAAAAAGGAGACGGCAAAACCACACACACAGGAAGTGGGAGATAATAAAAGACATCAGAAATGCAAAGTTCTTGCTCACTGTTGAAGGCCTTAAGATGTAGGACAACAATAAAAGCTCCATTTCGTTGTTTTAGCAATTGTATAGATGGGCATATTGTCTTATGTACATTTACTTCATAGCCTATTTTGTATTGACCACTTTATATCATACTGACATGACTGAGGCATGTACATTGTTTCCATACATGTTTCTTAGTACCCATAATAATGAAATATCGAATGAGTTTTACTTAATTTAATTTTATACATTAATATTATCAACAAAAGCAAAACAATAAATTAGCCAACAAACATTTTTAGATGATAAAAATAGTCACTATATTTGTCACATTATGCACATTTTAAAAAATCATATCATAAAAGTCTCTAAAGCATATTGGTAAGGTAATAATTAGAAGGCACTAGCAGATAATGTTATCATTATACAATACAGGTCGCAATCATATGTTATATACACAAATTTCTCATGAACAGTACAACGAAGTTTTTACATGGATCAAAACAAACATGTGCATGCAGGAAGAATGTCATAAAAACATGGTACTTTTTGTAGGGTTTCACTACCATTTTCTTATAATTGTTTTTTATTACTAGAATATGACACTTCCTGAAATTGATTATCAAATATACAAATTAATAATGGGCACAGTACTTGTGTTTATAAAGCAATAAACAAATATCATAATTAATACCTGCAAAGTCATGCAAATGCATGAAAATAAATTTTACCAAATTTTTTACAATGGTAGAATTTTCATTATTTTTACTCTGAATTTGTATTTTGATGGTATTTTTTAATATAATTCTGTTTATAAAATCTTAAAATATTTATCTAGATATCTATGTTCCTTTAAGTTACATTTTGAGATTAGACTTCAAATATTGTGACTTTTCCAACAATTTCATACAGTTTAAATTAAAATTTTAATATAGTTTAAAATTGCTTTATTTTTATAACATATGGATCTCCTGAAGTTGATGATCCCAATACATGTATACATGTATTGTAAACAATACATGTATATTTATTTTGTACATGTATTGTTAGTTTTCTAAAAAAAAAAAATTGTATTGTGATATTTAATGATTAAAAAAACAATTTAAGTTAATTGGATATCTTGTTTACATAACACATTAACATATGGATCTCCTGAAGTTGATGATCCCAATACATGTATACATGTATTGTAAACAATACATGTATATTTATTTTGTACATGGTTTGTTAGTTTTTAAAAAAAAAAATTGTATTGTGATATTTAATGATTAAAAAAACAATTTAAGTTAATTGGATATCTTGTTTACATAACACAGTAAGTGTCAGATGTATGTCATTAGTTAATTTAGTATTGTTTGTGTATTGATTACAAATGATACATCTTGACTTTTCTTGAGACATAAGTTGTTGAAATAGATGATATTCAGAGAATACATGTTAAAATATAAAATTGCCTTGTGCAGGAGACAGAAATAGCAATCATTTTTATTAGAAATTGCCTTTTTCTGACCATAACTAAATATACCGAAGTTACTGTGAATTTAATATCTGAATATGCGCATTTCGACAACTTATGTCTCTTCAGTGCAGATAAAATCTAACCGTTTCGAAGACCAAAGATGTTTAAAAACTGATAGAGACCAAATAACCAATAAGGTCTAAATGTAAAGCCAAAATCAATCAGCTATCATTCGGGAGGAATTATTGAAATAACATTACTTTGCTTTTACCAAACTCGAGTTGTAGATTATCATATTCCTCATAAGAAAAAACTTGTTGAAATGACCATATAAGTGACATTCATATATTCAAACGAAATAGTCAAAAACCACAATTTAAGAAAAATAAGACAAATAGATAATGTGAAATCACTTCACATGCTCGAAATTATGCAATGACGCAATAAGTATTAACCAAGTTTTCACGTCACAATTTGAAATGTCTTACTGTGATGGTTGAATAAACTTTCACCAATCTTTACAACATCAGGTCCACCGAGACCGATAGGGAAACGGGTTGGGGAAGGGGGAGGTGTGGATAGTTTTTGCTAGTGCTGGTACCAAGTCCTATCGATATTTCTGTTTGTGACTTCTCTCTAGTCTGTTATGTGTTTTTGAATATGAATTTGTGGCATCTTGCTTTTCACAAAATGTAAATGATGTGGCTGAATATTATAAAGATCGTCTTATGTTCACTTCTTAAATTATAGTGCTCAAAATAAATTGTTTAATTATGATATAATAGTGCTAAAATGAAATATTTTATTATGATATATTGTGCTTGAAATAAATAAATATATTAAAAATGTTGCTTCTATTAATTTGTACTAATTAAATAAATAGGTAACAATACACATAGAAATACATGTACAAATTAATTATTTTAATTAGACAGGTAACAATACATGAACAATACATATAGAAATACATGTACAAAATAAACATACATGTATTGTTAACAATACATGTATACATGTATTGGGATCATCAACTTCAGGAGATCCTAACATATATCTTCTCTTTGAACTTTCTTCTTTGTGACTTTTTTTGGTGACTTTTTTTCCTGTGACTTTTTTTCTTGTGACTTTTTTCCTATAGATTTTGTGACTTTTTTTCCGTTTACCCGTATAGCACATCGACATTCATGTACATCGACAATGACAAATATCTATAGTTCAATTCAGACAAAAACTGTCTGTCATGTGTTTTAATCAAATAAATACAATGTGCAATCATTTATGTTGATAATTTTAATGGATTTGTACAGTTATTTTAAAGACTTTTCCGAATGGGTAGTATGTTAACCTTTCCAAGCTAGGATGGAAAACCCAATGTCGCAAAATAAAAGACATTATATTATCCAATTAAAATAACAGCTAGCTGCAAAATTACATCAGTTTGACACAGGCGTGTAAGATGTATTCAAGTTAATATACTAAGTAAGCATTCGATGGCCGAAACGTCCAAGTCCGAAACGACCAAGTCTGAGGTTACACTATGGCCGAAACGTACTGCTACCTTCCAATTGTTTTGATATAATCCGCACTGACGAAACATTTGTTGTCGAAATGGCCATATGCGGCAGATAAATTAACTGCAGTTTTGCGGAAATTATGACGAATCGTTTTATGTTAAAAAAATTTTAGGTAACGGTTCAAATTTCGGAACTACATTTCAAGAAACTTTCCTATAGAATGTTAAATTTGCAAAAATGTGACACTATGTATTTAGACGTTACAATACAATGTAATAATGAATGTTATTTTACGGAGTCAAAAATATACACTTGTTGGACAAACAGCTTTTGTATTAGACATTTATTTTACTATGATGTTGTTGTTTCAGAACAGATTTGGCTCAATAATAATTTTTGCTGTTGCGTTTACCCATACTTTATAAAAAAAACAATGAATAATTAAACATAATTTTTAGAGTAAGTTGATTTTGACTTTCAATTTATAAATCCTATTGGTCATTTTTTGGTCAGTTTTCATGGTCTTCCAAATGTTTTGTTTTGATCTGCACTGAAGAGACATAAGTTGTTGAAAATGCCATCTGCAGACATTTAATTTAGTAAATTAAATTTGTAATAGATTCTAAATACAGAAGTTACTAGTACTGTAAATTACAGTACTAGTAACTTCTGTATTTAGAATCTATTACAAATTTTACCTTCCGGAGCACCTGTTGTCCTTGACTGTTTTTTGGGAGCTTGAGTTTTGAAAATCGTGTTTTTTGTGGGTATGCAGTGTGTTTGGGCTTTAGTCTCATGATGTTCTCGTTTTCGGTGGTTTCTACATGTATTTTAAATTATGTAATATTGTGCTTTGTTACTTTTGCATTCTATTTCCGTTGTTCTATTACACAGTGAACAAATGTTCACTTTGGATTATCACCGAACGAACGGACAGAAAAAACGAAGGGGTGCTAAGGAAAAGACTTGGTGGTCTTCAAAACATCTGCAAAAAAATCTTAGACCGTTTGCGTCTCTAAAATACTTGGATGGCTCACTCGGTACATATGCTGTTAGATGTGTTGAAATACTTCAGCATACCAAATTAAGTGCATTTCATTGTCATCTTTAACTCAGTTTATATGCTGAATGTGCACAACACTTCAAAATAACGCATCAGTACTCGACATAATGAATATTTCAAATGCTCTCAAAATGCATATTTGGGATATGTATTTTATTTTTCGAACTATGAAAAGCTATTTACTTCTTCATATTACCGCAATAATAATTTTACGAGTTCTCATGAAGATCCCATTGTAACGGCATAAGGCAAGGCAACGTGCACCTGAACAGTCTGTTCAATAATGGAGTTTGAACATGGAAGCATACGTCTATGGTTTGAACAAATGCAATATGACCTGAAATCAAGTTGTAAAATAGGCGCAAATGAAAGAAGAAATCGGCGAAAATGAGAGAAAAAATCTGCGCAAATGAAATGCAAATCGACGTGAATTCAAAACGCCGAGGAAAACACAATATACAAATCGTTGTTTAATTACAGAAATGATTGACTAATTTTTTTATACCCCGCCACACGTAGTGGCGAGGTGTTATGTGATACCCTCAGTCGTGTGTCCGTCCGTCCGTCTGTCCGTCCCCCGAAGGTATCCGACTGATAACTTGTGAACTAAATAACATAAGGTCTTCAAACTTGGTATGTAAGTTGTTTACCACAAAACAGTCAGGCCAAGTTCGATTTTAGGTTCAGAGGTCCAAGGGGTTCTGGAGTTATGCCCCTTGAAACTTTGAAATTTTGCAAATTTTAGGGTTTCCGACTCATAACTTTTGAATGAAATAATATACAGTCTTCAAACTTGGTTGTAACTTGTTTACCATAACACTCAGGCCAAGTTTGATTTCGGGTTCAGAGGTCCAAGGGGTTCTGGAGTTATGCCCCTTGAAACTTTGAAATTTTGCGAATTTTAGGGTTTCGGACTGATAGCTTGTGAATGAAATGATATATTCTCTTCAAACTTGGTATGTATCTTGTTTGTCACAAAACTCAGACCAAGCACGATTTTTGGTTTAGAGGCCTAAGGGGTTCTGAAGTTATGTCCCTTGAAACTTTGAAATTTTGCAAATTTTAGGTTTTCCGACTGATAACGTGTGAATGAAATAACATAAATTTCAAAAATGGAATCCACTATAGAAACTATAACCAAAAAGAAAGAGGTATATGTACCGCTAGTCATAGAGGAACATAATGAAGGTAAACAAAAAGAACTTGAAAATGTAAAGAATACTGAAATTGACAAACAAAGAAAAGGTGATGAATTAGAGGAAATCACTAAAAATCCTGAAGTAACAGTACAAACACAGAATAAGTTTGAAATCCTAGAAAATTTAGAAGACCAGTCTGATCATAATGTCGTACAAACCGAAGCATCTTTTGAAACACAAACATGCCGAGCTTTTCATATCGTTTGAGCATCAAAGGAACATATTATCGATACTTTTATGGGTGATTTGACAAGACAATAGCAAATTGGCGTGAAGGACAATTGCCATAGAAACGACATCTCTAAACTTAATGATAAATTTTCCAGCTTGGCCATACAGTTTCAATTACAAGTTGAAAGAAAAGTTATTATCACCGAAAAATTGGAAAACCGAACCTTTTGAACGAGGAAAGCTCGGCATGGAAATGAACATAACTTATCAAATGAAAAACTGAAAAATGACAAACCTATAGTGGATCTTTGGATTATAGGGTCTTCAGTAACAAGAAACATAAACCCCCGACTCATGTATAGATACAAAGTAGTCAATGTGTCAACCAATAAATGGGGCCAAGTCATTCATTAGAAATAAAAATATAAATGCAAAAGTTATTCTATTTCAAATAGGATCAAATGACCTAAATCGAAAACACCCAAATGAAGTTCTAGAAGAATATGATTGCTTAATTAATATATGTAAGGAAAATATTCCAAATGCATAAATTGTTATAAGTGGAATTCTTCGCAGGTTTCAACAAGACCTCAACTGGAGAGAAACATACGAGAGGAAACGTTTGAAACTAAACCGTGACTTAGAAATATTATCTGAAAAATTAGATTGTGTATTTGTAGAAGCTCCATATTTAAAAGAACAAGATGTATATGATGGAATACATGTTACTGATGAAACTGGTGTCCCGAAATTAGTAAATGCCTATAAAAGAAAAACAAATGCATTACTTGGGATAAAGAAACATACACCCCAAGTTAAACAGAGAGATTATGATTCAGAACTTAGATCGAGTCAAAATAATAGAACAATTTCAAGACCTCCACCCAGTAGACCAGATAGGAACAACAATGATATGTCAAATTACTACGATTACTCTTTGCCACCGAGAAAACATTATGATAATTTTGATTCATATCAATCTCATTATCCCCCAGAAGGAAACTTTGATCTATATAATGACAACTACCACAATACAAACACAAATCAAGGTCCAAAATTAGTTGATTACAACCATGGTCAAAAGTATAGTCCAACTCGACCTTACAATCATAATGTGAGATCACAAGAAAAATTGAAAATGTTTTTAAAATCATTTATTGAAGAATTAGATCAATAAACACGCTCTTTAATGGTATTGGTCTGAAATAATTACATTGAAAGACAACATCCAGATATGCATCATTATTTGTTCTTTATTTACATTCAAATTTAAAATATTTGAAAAGTCAATACAATTTTATTTATATTTATTTTCATAAACTTTTTTTTTCTCTGTTTTGGTCACTATTAAGACTGTTGAATACTTTTATCTAAATACGATAATTCAGTATTCTCATATGAAAATTTTAAAACTATATATACCCATGCAACAATTGTTTATTTCTTATGGTAAATATAGAAATGTACAAATAGAATCCATAAATACATTTCTATTAACACTTTATTTTCTTACACAAAAAATAAAAACAAAAGAAAATAAATATTTTCAAATATTTGCTCATGTGAGCTCTTACAAGTAAAAAAAAAAAACAATTATATTTAATGTACAATGAAATAATCAATGTATGTTACTATGTTTATATATATGATCGTTTTATTCCTGCTTACATTTAATATGATGAAAAATACTTTATTATTCACACAACTTGATTCTCTTTCAATATCTAGTTGGAATGTTCATGGGCTTGGACAGAAACATAAAGATTCATTTTTTCTACAGTATTTAAGTCATGATATCAATATACGTATAGAAACATGGAAAAATAATGACATCAATATTGATATTCCAAACTTTGACCACTTTTGTACTTTTAGAAGAAAAAAGGCAAAGGCTAAACGAAATAGTGGTGGAATAATAATTTATGTGAAACGAGAAATAGGAAAAGGCGTCGAAGTTCTTAAAAATATTACAACCTCTCAAAATAGACTGTGGATAAAACTTAATAAACAATTTTTTGGTTTAAATAAAGATTTGTTTATATGTTAAATATATATACCACCCATTGGGTCTCCACATTTTGATAGTGAATTTGATAAATTAGAGAGTGAAATAAGCACACTGTCCACAACAGGAAATATACTGATTATGGGTGATTTTAATTCAAAAACATCTAATTCACCTGATTTTATATTAAATGATAAAAATAATGAACATTTAGATAATATTCTGTCTGATGACTATGTTTCTGATTTTCAATTTTCAAGAAAAAGTCAAGACGCTATAGTAAATGCGACAGGGAGACTAGAACTTTGTGTTTCTGCCCAAGTCCGCATACTTAATGGAAGGTTTATAGGGGATCTTTTAGGCAATATTACATGTTTTAACCAGAGAGGTTGCAGTGTTGTAGATTATGCAGTTGTAAGTGAGGGTCTACTTTCCCCAGTAAACTATTTTCAAGTAGAAAATTCAACCCCTTATTCAGATCATAATCAATTATTAACACACTTAAAGTGTAATAGTAGAATTGAAAAAAAACATTAACAATTATGCAAAATTTGAATTTCAGTTTAAGTGGACAAAAAAATCAAAACTTATTCTTGAAAATGAAATAACAGAAAACTACATATTTGAAGCTATTTCTAACTTTCAAAATTCTAAGTTTGAAAATAATATAGATGGAGTCAATACTGCAAATGAACAAATTTCAAATATTTATACCAATCTTTCCACAAAATGCATGAAAAAATGTTACTTCAAACATAAGAAGAGAAAAAGAAAATCACCTTGGACAAACTCCCAGTTTTTAGCTCTAAGGAGTACTGTCAACTTTTACAGTAAAAAAATGAAGTTATTTCCCTTTGATCATAATATAATTTCTTGACTTATTGCAAAAAATTAAGAAAAATGTTTAAAGAAATGAAAAAAACAATATAAACTTAATGTAATTAATGCAATTAATAACCTTTCCCCAAGTGAAAGTAAAGAATTTTGGGATATTCTTAAGAACATTAAACATAATAATAATCAAGATACTAATGATTTGAACATAGATTTAAATAAATTTGCCCAACATTTTAAGAATCAAGGTGACCCTAAAATATATGATAAAATGTTTGAAAATCAAATAAATGTAGATCTTCTAAAAGAAGAAAATTTTTTACAAAATAAAGATACGGACAATCCAATCACAATATCTGAGATTAAAAATCAAATAAAAAAATTAAAAAATGGAAAAAGTAGTGGCCCAGATCAAATTTGTTATGAGATAATTAAACATAGTAGTACCATAATGCTATCAGCATAAGCAAAACTTTTTAATCTTATTTTAAATTCTTGCTCATATCCTCAAGAATGGAATAAATCATTTATTATTCCAATATTTAAAAATGGAGACCGCAGCTGCCTCTCTAATTACCGTGGCATCTCACTTACAAATTGTTTAAGTAAATTATTCAATGCCATAGTAAATGGTAGGTTACTTAATATTTTTCATGACAAAATAAGCCCATCACAATTTGGTTTCCGAAAAAATAATCGAACCTCGGATAGTATATTTGTTGTCAAAGCCCTCATTAACAAATATGTTAATCACGAAAAAAAGAAAATGTTTGGATGTTTTATTGATCTTAGAAAAGCCTTCGACTCTGTATGGAGAGTTGGCTTACTATATAAACTCATGAAAAATAAAGATCTCGGAAAAAAGTTATATTATCTTTTGAAAAACATGTACAAATGCTCTGAAGCTTCAGTAAAACATAAAAACCATTTATCAGAAAATGTTTTGATTAACAGAGGAGTAAAACAAGGGGATAATTTGAGTTCTCTTTTATTTAATATATATATAAATGATATTCCAAATATTTTTGATAGTGATTGTCATCCAGTTCTTCTAAAAAATTTAAATCTAAATTGCTTAATGTTTGCTGATGACATTCTTTTGCTATCGGAAACAGCAGACGGTTTACAAAGATCTCTTTGTAAATTAAATGAATATTGCTTTAAGTGGCAACTCTCTATAAATGCAAAAAAATCTAAAACAATGATTTTTCAGTCAAAAAACATTTTAAATAAAAATCTTAATTTCTTCCTTGGAGAGGAACAATTGGAAAATGTTCTAAAGTATAAATATCTAGAAAATATAATTGAATCATCTGGGAAGTTTCATTCATCTCACCATGAATTATCAAAAAAGGGTAGCAAAGTATTATTTTCATCCTTCAAATACCTTGCACCAATAGACAATATGCCTATTCAGATTCATAAAAAATTATTTGATTTTAGGTAAACCAATTTTAATGTATAACTCCGAGATATGGTATATGGACTTCTATGAAAAAATCATTAAAGCATCAAAACGAGCGAAACAAAACCCTAATTTTGATTTTATATCATTAATAGATTCAAGCTTTATAGAAAAGATATATTTAAAATTTTGTAAATATACTTTAGGATTAAGCAAACAATCAGTGAATATAGCTACTAGAGCAGAACTAGCTCAATATCCTTTGGATACATACATCAAAATACAAGCTGTGAAATATTTAGCACGTTTATACCAACATACTAACAACCAACTTTTGGATGATGCATTTCTACTTTCAAAGTCATTACATCAAAATGGCTCATATTCTTGGTTTACATTTGTAACCAATGTATGTTCTGCAAATAATGTAGAAATAGATGAAATACAAAAACTTGATTTTTTTAGAGAAAAGTTTTCTTTTGAGAAGAAAATTAAAATAAACTTTAAAAATAAGTATGAAACATTGTTTTTTGAAAAACTAAATACACTAAATGAAAATAATAAAATATTTTTATACAGTAAACTTAAAACTAACTATGAAATCAATGAATATTTATTAACAACAAATTTTGAAAATAGAAAAAATATAAGTAAAATGAGGATTAGTGACCATTTTCTAGAAATAGAAAGGGGTCGATATAAAAAATTAAACAGAAATGAAAGATTATGTCAAATGTGCAATTCAAAAGTCATCGAAGATGAGGTTCACTACTTTTTCCATTGTCCAAAGTATAACAACATACGAAATCAATTTAATATAGTTAATCTTTCCGATACAAAAAACGAACAAGATAAATTTTTAAAAATTATGTCATCTCCGAATCATTTGCAGTTTGTTGCTCCATTTATTAAAAAGTCTTTAATACTGAGGAAAGTGGACTCTATAGCTGCATGATTCTTTACTTTATTTTATGTGCTATGTTCGAAATGTCTTGTATATTTGTTTATTTTGTACTGTAATTATATGTATTGCCATCAACTCCCAAGGGAGTAAAATTGTGCTTTTCAATAAAGGTATTATATTTTCTAATTTGGTATGTCAGTTTTTAACCATAAAACACAGGCCAAGTATAATTTTGGCTTCAGAAGTACACAGGGATCTAGAGTTATGCGTATTTAAACTTTGAAATTTTGTGGAACGTGGCGGGTATCATGTAATGCACCATTACTATTTTTAACTATCGACTATGGCGCTTATGTTCGTTACTCTATAGGTTTGCGGTGGACTGGTTCACTAAGGAATAAAATAGTCCATCACATGGGCGGTTTTCAGGTCGATAATTGTCAAACCACTTGCTGTAGCTTTCCTTGATAAATCTTTATATCTGATTAAACCGGTAAAAGCTATTATTTTTTTCTGTTTGTTTTTTTATAAGTAGCATTTAGCATTGAGAAACTGTCCTTCATAAGATCATCAGTTGTGGGACATGTACTTATAAGTTTATGAAAATGTTGCATTGTGTGCAATGTATGATTGATGCATTATTTCTCGAACGTATTTGTGAAAACTATCCTTGTTTATAGCAAATAAGGGTAAAAAAAATTTTCCGAGGAAAATAAATATAT
>MJUU01043284.1:1755-73741 GCA_002080025.1 Modiolus philippinarum
AGTATGCCAACGGATTTCACGTGGCATGTACCGTTCACGAGATAAATGGGGCCCAAAAGGGGCGAATTTCAAAAATTTCATTTTTTTATTTTTAGTCCGATTTTGATGCAATTTTTTCCAAAGGATTCCTTATGAAAAATTATTGTAGCGCTCTACTATTAGATTTTTGGTAACTTGTTTCCTTACCCAGCTTTGAGGGGCCGAAGGGGCCCAAATCGTAAATTTACAAATAACCAAAAAATTTCATTTTTCATCGGATTTCGATGGGATTTTTTTTTGGATTCTACCTGATGTAAGCTTTCAGTAGAATTTCAATGGATTTGACGTAGCTCTTGCCGTTCCCGAGCTATGAGGGGCCGAAGGGGGCCAAAATCGTAAATTTACAGATTACCTTAAATTTTTATTTTTCATCGCATTTCGATGGGATTTTTTTCTTTTGATTCCTCTTGATATAAGCTTTCAGCATCATGTCAATGGATTGGGCGTAGCTCTTACCGTTTCTGAGCTATAGAGGGTCAAAGAGGAATCACAAGGAGTCATAAGGGCTAGTTTTTATTTTCCCTAGTTTGTGTCCAGCTAATTACTTGGTCAATCTCCTTATTGCGTCCATCTAATTATTGTGTCAAGCTCTTTCCTATGTCCATACTCACTTTAAATTACACTTTTTCAAATTTCAGTGGACGACATGCTGCGGTCGCATCATGCTGCGCTCGGCGTAGCCCTTTATTTTTAAAATTTTTGGTCTACAGTTCATTTGTTCTAACAAAAAGCAAGGATTCTTCTCTAATATAACCTACAATATCATTGCCCCTGGACATGTGATGATATGATTAATGAACTCAGTCTTTTGCTGGACAACATTTTGTTCTTTTTTCTCAACACTATTTATCAACAGGTCATAAGTATTCCCATGGGTACAAATTGTGTACCTCTTATTGCAGATCTTTTTCTGTTCTGTTATGAACGAGACTACATGAAAAAACTTCAAAACGGAATCGTGCAAAACCGTGATAAACTTTTCTATTTTCAATTATAACAGCAGGTATATTGACGATATCTTAAATATTGACAATCCACAAGTTTTTACATTATGTAGACATCATTTACCCACGACAACTCCAATGAAATAAAGCTAACAATGATTCCGAATACTGCCCTTTTCTTGATCTAACTATCATAATTGACTCTGGTAAAATAAAACCTAAAACATATATGATAAAAGGGACGATTTTGATTTCACTATTACTAATTTCCCTTTTCTTGATGGCGATATTCCTCTAGCTCCATCCTACGGTGTGTGTATTTCTAAACTGGTACGATTCGCATAAGTTTGTTGTACTCTTGACGATTTTTATGAACAGAACCTTGCTATCACAGCCAAACTTTTATAACAGGGTTACAGATTTCATAAGTTGTTGAATACATTTAAGAAGTTTTATAATAAATATGAACAACAACAATAAAAGCGTTGTTCCATTGCTTTTTACCATGTATTTATAGAGATTTTGTCTCATGTGCATTTACTCCATATCCCTTCATTGCTTATTTGATATCTAAGTATGGCGTAACTCGCAAACAGCTTATTACTAAGGGTATTTCTAATCCTCGGTTTTACGGAAATGTTGTTACAAAAATCCAGAAAAGCTGGGACGAAATGCGTATATGCAGTAACTTCGGTATTTTGTTGTTATTACATTCTTTACGCAATAGGGGATATCGACAACATATTCTGTTTGCATCCGTTGAATTAGCTTTGAGATCTAGTGACCTGAAAATTTTACACACATTCTGGCCTCTCACTGATATTGCCGGGATCTACTGAAATTATGATTAGTCTTGACCGTAGCGCGACACTGTTCTACCAGCAAACTAGGCTCCTTGAGCTAGACGGCAGATTTGTGGCAAGCTACCCTTGACATATCTTTCAAAATTGCGTATTTTTTTTTCTTTTCTTCTTTTCTCCTTCCGAGACTGTGGTCATAGAGTTAATAGTCTACCTATATTGGGTTTTATTCGTATGTTTTTATACTATAGTAAAACGGGACAGATAAAGGGGAGGTTTGGGTACCCATAAACCGGTTTAAACCTGCCGCTGGCTTTTGATAGTGCCGGGACCTATTCCGGCTGCCCCTAGTTCCTATAGTTGTTTACGTTTGTCTTTTGTCATATTTGTGTTTTTCCCTGGGAGATTGTTGCATGTAATTGTAATTTTCGGACATTGTAGATGATTCCTGTTATCCACCCTTTTTCAGATGACCTTTCGTGAGTGAAGAATTTTAGATTTACTTCAGTAAATTGGTCAACGAGTACGGAAGCAAAAGGGCAGAAAAATAAAATCCTAAAAGACAGCAATATAGAGGGCAACATAAATTGAGTGAGCACGACAAACAAAGACAAAATAAACTAGATTTGCAATTGCAAGCAATAGCCGATGTCACCCCCAGACAACTAATTCGATGATTCAATGTTGTTCGCACGTTAAAATCTACCTAGAAATCAATTTTCGTTGAATTCCGACAAAGTTGAAATTTTGACGTATTTTGCGGCCATCTTGGAAATGGCAAACATTTTGAAAATTTCAAACGCACAGCATACAACTTCAGATTATGATCTAGCTTTGTACCAAGTTTAAAATCATTTGGTCCAGCCATTTCAAAATAATCGCTCGGACAAGAATTATTGGAAGAATAAGAAAAAAACTAGATTTGCAATTGCAAGTAATAGCTGATGTCACCCTAGACAACTATTTCGATGATTCCATCCCAAAATCTGCCTAGAAATCAATTTTCATTGAAATCGGACAATGTTGAAATATTGACGTATTTCGGCGGCCATCTTGGAAATGGTGGCTATTTTGAAAATTCTAAATGCCGAACATAAAACTTTGGATAGAGGTCCAACTTCATGCAAAGTTTCAAAACATTTCATCAAGCCATTTCAAAATAATCACTCGGACAAAAAAATGTGGAATAATAAGAATAAGAACTAGATTTGCAATTGCAAGCAATAGCCGATGTCACCCCAGACCCCGAATTCGACGATTCCACAAGATTCGCAGCCTCAAAATCTACCTAGAAATTAATTTTCATTGACTTCCGACAACGTTGAAATTTTGACGTATTTTGGCGGCCATCTTGGAAATGGCGGGCATTTTGAAAATTTTAAATGCACAGCATATAACTTCAGATGGTGTTCTAACTTTGTTCCAAGTTTGAAGTCAATTGGTCCAGCCATTTCAAAATAATCGCTCGGACAAAATTATTGGAATAATAATAATAATAATAATAATAATAATAAGAAGAAGAAGAATAATAATAATCAGAAGAAACGTAGAATAACAACATGTCACCCCGACTACGTCTGGGGTGACATAATAATAATAATCAGAAGAAACGTAGAATAACAGCATGTCACTCCGACAAGGTCTGGGGTGACAAAATAATAATAATAATAATAATCTTAAGAAACGTAGAATAACAACATGTCACCCCGACAAAGTCTGGGGTGACATAATAAACTGTGAAATGAACAAGAATGATATTCGCATAGGTGTCAGCCAATACTCTGATCCAATCAATCATGCAGAACAGAAAAGTAAGAGATTTCTCTACATAATATATATAATAGATCTGATTAAGGATTGTTTTGGTACTATTAGTAGGCCTAAATATTATCGGATAGTCAGGATTTTTAAAAATGCTGAGCTGGTCATTAAAGTGGCGACAAGAGCTAAAAACGTGTGAAAAGATAAATATATAAAGTTGAGAATTCTGTAAACCGAGTACAAACTCTTTCGTACACTTTGTCTTTAGCTGATTTATTTTTTACAATGAGTGTACTTTTATGTCTTTTCGGTCGGTTATTTATTCACTACCAAGTATTTCAATTTTTCCCAAATGTTCAAGTCTTCAGTATCTTCATTCACTGAAGAGATATGAAAAGGTCATTTGCTGAACTGAAATTAAATGTAGCTTCAATACACTGTTATTTTACAGGAGTTGAACGTGAGCGCTCTAATCCTAAACCTTCAAGAAGTTATAAAACAAAACATGTGAGGGTTTTATCTCTAGCCCTCATGACGTCAAAAAAACCCCCCAAAAAACAAAAAAAACAAAATCAAAACATGTAAGCGTTCTAATGTTCAGACTCATTGGCTGAAAAGTTTTCTATTGATCCAGAATGGGTAATTTGATAGCACTCTATTACACATTTATTTTAATTGGAAAATTATAGAACATTTGTCCAAATATACGTAAATTTTGAATGGCCAGAGGTCGTGTGGATTTTAAAACCAGAAAACTGTTCGCCGATTTACATGAACATATATAAGTTAAGTTCATGTTAATATAGTGAACCGGGAAATTTAAAAACGACAAAATTACTGATTGTATGTTTCTCAGAATTACTGTAAATTTTATACGATGTAAGAATTGGTAAATTTGATTTGTATTTTTGAGATTTACTGCCATTTGATAATACGTTCAATTTAATGGTTGCATTCTCTGGTATACCTTTGTTTCCCTTGATAAATCGGTTTCCCAAGATAATCCTGAACACTCATTGTTTCTTTAATCAATGCTGTCAATTAATCCATCACATTACGGGAACTGTTTATATATATACTACATTAGTATAATAACAAAATTACATTGTGTCAGACAAACTCCGTTATTATAACAAAATTACATTGTTTCTAACATAGTAGTTCATTCCATTTATACTTTTCATTCGTTATAGTTAATGGTTTCCATGGTCCGAATATGACAGATTATACAGTTTATATCAAAAGTATTACTGGTAAAAACAAAATAATCTAAAAGAGAATGCCACAAACAGTAAATAGAGTAATAAAGCAAACAAAGATTCTAAATACTGCCCCTTACTGGATCTAAGTATCATCATTGACTCTGGAAAAAAAACTAAAATTTATGAGATAATTGATGATTTTGATTTCACTTTGACTAGTAAAATGTTGTAAAAAACGCCAGAAACTGGTAAAAAAATCCAGATAAACTGGGACGTAACTTGCATTCTTACGTAATGGTGAATATTGAGGGGATATTCTGCACAAATCCGTTAAACTGGCTTTGGATTCTAGTGACCTGAAGACTTTACACATATACTGGCCTCTCATTAATACTGCCGATGTCTACTGATATACATGACGACTCTTAACCAAACCCGGTAATGAAGTTTAAGTTTGATTTTCTTTCCGTAGTGCAACAGTGTTTTACCAGCACAATAAGTTCCTTGAGTTAGCCGGCAGTACAGCGGCGAGTACTTTTTGACCTATCTCTCTAAATTGCGCTTTGTCATATCCTTTTCTTTTTGAAGAAAGTGGTCCTAGAGTTAGTAGACTACCTGCATCTGCAGGATAGAGAAAGAGGGGTTCGGGAACCGATAAACCGGTTTAAGCCTACCCCTGGCTTTTGCTAGTGCCGGTACAAAGTATGGCTTTTCCGAGTTGCTATCGTTATTTACCTTTGTCCCTTGTCTTTCATTTGTATTTTTCTAGTGCAGTTTACTTGTGAATTGTGGCATTTGATTGTAATTTTCGGCCATTGTAGATGCTTACTGTTATCTTTTGTTTGTATTTTTTGTTGATGGAACTTAAAATACTAATTCCCAATTAAATAAACTTCCAAATTATAAAATTCTGTCATTTTTTAAGTTCTCCTTATTTGTTTGTCAGACAATTTTATTTTTTCAATAAATTGAAGAAATATCTTATATGTTACATTGCCGAAAACACTTTGAATAACCCAAACAATATATATATAATGTCATATTTGAAGAACAGGGGTTCCGATTTTGTTTTTTCATCAAGACTGGGTGATTTAAAGCACATAAAATTTGCAACGTGTAAGGAATTACGTTTTATATATGAAACTATCGATTTTCAAATTCGAAAAGCAGACCTGAAAATTTGTTAATTTCCAAACACGTACACTATACCAATATTACCTGTGTCTCAAAACGCGAATGGTTTACCTTTGAAAAAATAATTGCGCTTAATTTACAAACCGTTTACTATTGTACACCTATACACAACGTGAACTTTATAGAATTTAAAATTCATATCATTGCATTTTATTTTAATGGGTACAATCGGTCCTCTCCCGGAAGTAGTTTCCAAACATTTGGAGTCGGAGTGGATTGTGTATAATGTTCAAAACAAATTCACTTTGTTCAGATAGATCATCTAAAGATATATTCAATATTGAACTTAAAAAAACCTACTGTAGATCAGTTGTCTTTCAAAATGCAAAATTGAGTGATTTAGATTTCCTTACATGTTTAGATTTAAGACCGGAAATGTCACTGGAATAACAGGAGATAACATAACTAAATACCGAAGTTACAGTTAATTAAGATTCTGCATATGCGCATTTCGACAGCTTATGTCTCTTTAGTGCAGATAAAATCTCAAAGTTTGGAAGACCATTAACCCGAAGATGTTTAAAAACCGATAGAGAACAAATAACCAATATGATCTAAATGTAAAGCCAAAATTAGCTAAGGACAGAGCTTTTCATGAGGGAAATACTCCTTAGTTTTCTCCTTTCCTCGTTTTTGCTTCGGTATTCGTTTGCCGATGTATTTCAACAAAATTTCCAAAATTTAGATATTGCAAGGTTCTAAATAGAATCGGCTTTCGGGTCAGCAACGAAGCACTGACTACTGGGCTGGTGAATACACTCAGCGACTAACAGTCCAACAGCAGAGGCATCGACCCAGTGATAACAAGTAACTAAATACCGAAGTTACAGTTGATTTAGATTCTGCATATGCGCATTTTGACAACTTATGTCTCTTCAGTGCAGATAAAATCTCAAAGTTTGGAAGACCATTAACCCAAAGATGTTTAAAAACTGAAAGAGAACAAATAACCAATATGATCTAAATGTAATGCCAAAATTAGCTAATGATGGAGCTTCTCATGAAGGAGATACTCCTTAGTTTTCAACAAAATTTACAAATTAAATTAAAGGAGCAAATTAAGTCTTTAGAAATATTTGATGTATTATTGATAAATATTTAAGTAAATCTCCTGAACAAACATGCATTTTCTTTTAAGCGACCAATTCAAAGATGAATCGATTGTCGGATAAAATGTCAGGGCTATTTGATTTTATTATGGACATGAAAATCAATTCATTCAATGTAATAGTCCATTACTACTGACTTGGAAGTTTATTAATATACCATTTCTTCATATACAATCTACTAATGTGAACTTTAGGTGGTCTAAAAGTGATCAATTATCTCCATCAACTGTATAACTGTTTGATTGTTGCCATTTTACTCGACTGAATTAGTTCCTTTCTTTAAACATGAAATAGAAAAGAAACTGGAAACAACAGCAATGACTGAAAAATTAAATCACAGCTACAAGCCACCAAAAAACTCTATCTGTAAAATGCAAAATATAAATGTTTACAACTCTGGAGAGCCGGACTTGGCACGGGTACTAGCAAGTGCCATCGGAAGGATAAACGCATTTTTGGACAGTCAACCTCCTCTTTCTCTTTCCCAATTTAAAAATTTTCACGAATATTAATTAAATCAAAAAGTTGTCTTTGCTGGTGGAGTCCGCAAGGGCTAACACCAATCTAGAAGGCAATAAATTTAGCTGGCCCGAAATTCGATTTTTTTTGGAAAAGTAATTTTCAAAATATTTTTTAATAGTAAGGAGTATCTTTTTCTTGCTAAGTTCTATAGCTGTATTCATTTTTTCTTCTTTTTTTTTCTCTGTCAGCTTTTATGCATCTTTCGGTTTAGGGTCTAGAAATGATTATGATCTGCACTGAAACAACGGCAGTGGAATACTGAAGGAACAAAGGAGTGAAATTTACAAAAATCGAAGTGACATGCTATCGAAATGCCTATCTGCAGAAAAATAAGATAAGATCACTAAAACAGCTATTCTTTTCAAGAATATGCATTTGCCTAATCAATACATATGTCTGGTGTAATAAATCTAGGAATCTGTGGATTTTCTCCTTTATGTTAATTTGCCTTTAACGGTAAATGCGACTTGATTCAATGGGTATAGTAGGCGTTAAGATCTATAATACAGATGTCAATGCTCACTTTTCTAGCCTATACAATAGCGTATTAGTTATAAAATAGCTTAGTAAGTACTTTTAAAAACTACAAAATATAACCATACAAAACAATAAGGAACGTATTCAATTTTGAATGATAACAGTAGGTTTAATGACGATATCCTCTTTATTGAAAATTCCCAGCTTTTAGATTATGTCGACATCATTTACCAACAAGAACTTAACAGTGATTCTAAACACTGCCTTTTCTGGATTTAAGTATCATCATTGACTTTGTAATAAAAACTAAGATAAAAGGAATTATTTTTTGTATTTTGATTTCACTATTACTAATTTACCTTTTCTTGACGCCGACGTCCAACCGGATGAACATATCTCAACTGGTACGATTCATAAGCGTTTGTTCCCCTCTTGATGAACATTACCTTAATATCACATCAAAACTTTTTAAACAGAATAACAGTTTTAATGAATTACGAATACTTTTTTTAAGAAGTACTATAGAAGATATAAACTTTTGATATCAAAATATAGCGTGACTCGTAAACAGCTTATTACCAATGGCATTTCTCATTATCTTTTTAACGTATAAATGTTGTTAAAATGCCAGAAACTGAGAAACTACTGTTCTTTACGTCGACAGGCTATTCCACACGAATCTGTAAAATTGGCGTTGGGATCTAATGATCTAAAGATTTGACTAGCCTCTCACTGATACTGCCGATGTCTACTGGAATACATTATGACCTTTCATCAAACTCTTTGTGAAGTGTTAATTTTTCTACCGTATTGAAACAGTGCTTTTCCAGCAAACTAGCTAGCAAGCACTCCTTTGCCCATCTTACTAAATTACGTTTTGTCCCATTCTTCAATTGTTCAAGATGGTGGTCTTACAGTTAGCAGTGCCTGTATTTGGTTTATTATACTATATATACACACACACACACAACTACTGCCGTTGTTACACACACACACACATATATATATATATATATATATATATATATATATATAGAAATACCCATAAACCGGTTTAATCTTACCGCTGGATTTTACTTTTGTGGAAACCAAAGCGGGCTATCACGAGTACATATCATTATTTGAGTTTGTCTTTTGTCTTTCGTTTGTGTTTTTCTAGTGCACTTCTCCTATGAATTGTGTCTTGTGATTGTAATTTTTCTGCCATTGAAGCTGTTTAAGTAATCCTTTGTTATTTACATTTAGTGAAACTTAAAAGTAGTGAATTTTGCCATAGATTTTTCCTTTAATCATTAAAGGTTAATTAAGATGCCCGAGATGTGTTTCAAAATTCCCTGTGCCATTTTTCATATACGATATTCTGTTATATTCTTCTGAAGTGAAATATCCTGGTAGATCCTGCAATTTGATTGGTCACCTTGACAGGGTATATGATACCGTATCCCCGTGGTAGCGAAATCACATAATTTTTAAAAGCTTTAAAAATATATATAGCACTTCTTGCAGAATATAATAGTTATTAGAGCTTCACAGGTGATACGGGTTCATATTCCCTGTCTATACCCTATATCTCCTTCGCCTAACGGCTCTGGAGATATCAAACACAGACAGACAGGGAATATGAACAAGTATCCCCTGTGAAGATCCCAAATAACATATAATATTCAGATGGTTATAAGATAATGCAATTTATTTTTTTAAATAATGGAAATTTTACCATTATGCATGTGAAAAATTGATATACTCTCCAATCTTCCTAAAATTAAAGAAACTTGAAAAATGATTCTTATTTAATAACAGAATGAAAATGGGGTCTATAAAAGATATAGGAATGTTAAGTAACAAACAGATAAATATCATTTGATATGTGTGACATAATTGACAATTGACCTGCCGTATAGACCCTTATTAGGCTATGCTTTTACCAGCACAACACAAAAACCCATATTTTGTAATCATGCAAAACCTGGTTTGAATAACTGGAGTTTAGAAAAAGTATTGTGCTGAGAAAAATCTCCCTAAATGAGTTCTTTGAAACGTTGAATATTTTATTGGCATTTACTCTGAAATTGTTTTGAGTATTGTTTCCTCATTACAGTTACCTATTTTATTTTTCATTTTTCGATTTTTTTCTCATTGGTTCGACTTTTGTTTTTTGTTACCTGGTGTGTTCATCTATGAAAGTTTTTTTTTAATCTTTTAATTTGTTTGAGGTGCCAAATCGTCCTTAATTTCCCGAACTTGTAGAAAAAACACTAAGATTTTCTCAGTTTCGTTTTATTTACTCCTTGAGACATACAAAGCTATCCGGAAAGAGATTGTCAAGATCATTACCTTAATTTTACTTGCGTGTATTTGATATACTCTTAAATCTTGTGTTAATAAGAAGGAGATAGAAATAGCCTTTTATTGGATTTCATCTTATGAGAGTAATGGAAAATTTTACTTTATGGACGTCCGTAAGAGGAGTTTATTACCGGGTTTCCATACCAGTAATCATACTAGTAATTTGACTATAGAACATTGACTCATCTGACATGTAAAGTTGTCAGATTGCTACATCTACAATAGGAAGATAGGATGTAATCTAATTCTGATAAAAGGCTGGATATAGACCTCGTCTCTAATTTACTGTGTAAAGTTCGACCGCTACATGACAAAATTGCTTGACTGCCGCTTCTAAACAATTAAATATTAGCTGTTTTTCAAATTAGATATAATCAATTAATTTGGAATTAGATTCAACCTCGTCATATATATAAAACAAGAACAAAAACAATAGATGAACGATAGCATACAGTACTCTTTATTTATAAAAACCTATTTGAATTGGATTGATACATTTTCTTTCGTTTTACAATAGGTGATTTTTAATAAATAGAACTTCAAGTGTCATGCGCTGAACAGATGGGTAAAGGCCTGGACAAACATTCGTAATACAACTAATAAGACATTACGTGAACAGTTAATATCAAGTATTGTTTGTAATAAACTGGCTGTGATAACTAATGTCAGGAACATACTAAAAGGTAGGATTTTTTTTTTATATTTGATACTAAATATGACATATTTGATACTTAATCTACTACAAACTATTGACTGGAATTTTAATACATAAATTCCAGTAATATGATATATTTCCCAATATACGCATACATATATTTCAATAGATACTGTTGTTTGTTGGTAATGTGACGCAAAATTTATAGTTTGTTTACGTCATTATTTTTTTTCTGTCACCATTCATCAAATTTATGTCTTTAATTTCATTTAATGAATTAATGATTCGAAGTCAATTATTGATTACAATTAAAATATTTCTGACATTGATATAGAATGTATTTCATTATTTACCACTGTAACGATTTCGAAAACACGATGTGTTTTACAATGGCACTAAGGGAATAGAACGAGGAATTCATGATAAGACAAGACTTAGTGTATAACGCAGTAAGAGGGATGAAAATCACAGTCCTGAAATGAAGTAAACTAAAGAAATCACTGAAAAAACAAAAGTATCAAAGTACGGATGCCACAACTTCCATTTCTTAAATTAGTATCAGTATCAGTTGGGTTAATCATCGAATATGGAATTACATTTAAATATGACATGTACCATGTGTTGGAACATTTGCAAGACAGAATTAAGAATACTTCATGGCCTTCCGTTGCAAGGTAAAATATGTCAATCCATGGAAAATTTGTTCCTACATGTAGATTGACGAATTTGGATGTGAATTAACAATAATCATTATTGCAAAATAAAGAATTGGCGGTACAATATATTCTATATAATGCAGTGATTGTGCTGTTCAACAGTATCATAGAAAATGCATATGTAAAGTAAGGCTACAAATTATATGAAAAGGCAAATAAATTGTGAGTGCAATGGAAAGCGCATGTTGCCTTGACTGCTGTTGACATATTTGATCTGGAAAACACAAGTTTCTTTAATCGTAAAAAGAAGTAGAGATCCATCACCTGAATTTGATAAGCGCAGTATGGAACCCAATTCAAATGTCATGAGAAAAGTGTTTTTCAAAATTTCAATTTCAAAATTGACTGTATTTGTTGAAAATATCTTTAAGTTGGTAAACATGAAGTAGGTGTACGAAAGAACTAAATTCCATTAGCACAGTATGGGATCCTGAAGTCACATCTGTAATTTTAAATGGCTGTGATTTGTAATTGCTGAGAAAAAGTTTACCAGAAAGTGAGACGGCAAATACAATGTACGACTCAAAACGACAAAAGCGATCCTTATATGTTGCCCACAACGTGACCCCTATAGGTCGCCCAAACCAACATGAGCCGGCTACTCAAAAATTAACAGGACATTTTTCAATTCAAATATGAATATAAGAAAAGGGTATGATGTACAACATGTAACTAATTGGAAGACGATAACTGTGAAAGAGTTTATTGAACGAACTGAGGATTTATATGTTCGACACTACAGTCCTTGTATCAGTAGCCGTTACTTATTGACGGATTGTTGACTGATTGATGACGGATTTTTGACTGATTGATGACTGATTTTTCACTGATCGATGACGGATCCATGAATAACGGATGTGTACGTATTTTACGGATGTAAACGTATTTTACGGATGTAAACGTATTTTACGGATGTAAACGTATTTTACTGATCGCATCCGTCAATTACGTGTTGTATCAATCAGTAAATCACGTATGACGGATACGTAAATATTTGCAATTTTAAGGCAAAACGAATAAACATAATATTATTCTCGTGTGTTTCCAGGTTTTTAGGTATATCTTTTTCGAATATAAACAAACAGTTTGATTAAATTACGAATGCTGTATTTCAGTTTAAATCGTTTACATGTATTTGTGAACTGGGTATCTAAACTCTAAACTGCACGATACAAGTCTGCGTTTTAAACTCGATCTTTGAAAATGACCAAAACAATATTTTTTGCAAATTTTATTCATCATATTCTTTAAAAGGAGTTTTATATTTTGCACAACATAATTTTAATGAATTTTGACATATTTAAGTATTGAAAAGTTAGATTTTTAGTGTGCGGTTTAAACTCTGTCTATAAAAATGACCAAAACAATTGAAATATTTTTAAAATTTTATCCATCATATCCTTTCAAAGGAGTTTTATCTTTTGCGAAACACAATTTTAAAGAATTTAACATATTTAAGGCTTGAAAAGTTAGATTATAGAGTACCGTTTAAACTCTGTCTATAAAAATAACCAAAACAATTCAAATATTTAAAAAAATTTATTCATCATATCCTTTCGAAGGAGTATTATCTTTTGCGAAACACAATTTCAACAATTTTCAGCATATTGAAGTTTGAAAAGTTAGATTTTAGTGTGCGGTTTAAACTCTGTCTATCAAAATAACCAAAACAATTTAAATATTTTGAAAATTTTATTCAACATATCCTTTCGAAGGAGTTTTATCTTTTGCGAAACACAATTTTAATGAATTTAACATATTTAAGGCTTGAGAAGTTAGATTAGAGAGTCTGCGGTTTAAACTCTGTCTATAAACATGACCAAAACATCTGAAATTTTTTGAAAATTTTATTCATCATATCCTTTCAAATGAGTTTTATCTTTTGCAAACACAATTTTAATGAATTTTAACCTATTTAAGGCTTGAAAAGTTAGATTTTTAGAGTGCGGTTTAAACCCTGACTATGAATATGGCCAAATCTCATGTTCATTTACTCCATATCCTTTCGTAAAATATATAAAAAACAATTTTAATATTTTGAAATTTTTATTCATCAAATCCTTTGAAGGAGTTTTATGTTTTGCAAAAATCAATTTTAACAAATTTCAGCATATTTAAGTTTGAAAAGTAAGATCTTAAGTCTGTGGTTTAAACTCAGTCTGTAGAAATGACCAAAACAATTTAGATTTTTTGAAAATTCTACTCATCATATCCTTTTGAAGGAATTTCATATTTTGCGAAACATACTTTTAATGAATATAAGCATTCTTTTAGGTTGAAAGATCAGGTTTGGTGTGCGGTTTAAACTCAATCTTTAAAAATGACCAAAACAATTCAGTTTTTTGAAAATTTTACTTCATACAATCCTTTTGAAGGAGTTTTTAATTTTGCGAATCACAATTTTAATAAATTTTAGCATATCAAAGGGTTGAAAAGTTAGATGCATAGTCTGCGGTTTAAACCCAGTCTATGAAAATTGCCAAAACAATTTAAATTTTTTGAAAATTTAATTCATCATATCCTTTCAAATAACTAAATACCGAAGTCACTGTGAATTTACTGTCTGCACACGCGCACCTCGACAACTTACGTCTCACCAGCGCAGACAAAATCTAAACGTTTGGAAGACCATAAACTCAAAATTGTTTAAAAACTGATAGAGAACAAATAACCAAAATGATCTAAATTTAAAGCCAAAATCAGCTAAGGACAGAGCTCTGCACGAGGGAGATACTCCTTAATTTTCAATAAAATTTACACAATTTTAGATATTGGAAGGTTTCAAAAATAATCGGCTTTCGGGTCAGCACCGAAGTACTGACTACTGGGCTGGTGAATACCCTCGGGGACTAACAGTCCACCAGCAGTGGCATCGACCCAGTGGTAACAAATAACTAAATACCGAAGTCACTGTGAATTTACTTTCTGCACACGCGCACCTCGACAACTTACGTCTCACCAGCGCAGACAAAATCTAAACGTTTGGAAGACCATAAACTCAAAATTGTTTAAAAAACTGATAGAGAACAAATAACAAATAATTCAAAGGAGTTTTTTATTTTGCGAAACACAATTTTAATGAATTTTAGCATACTGAAGGGTTGAAAAGTCAGATTTTTAGAGTGCGGTTCAAACTCTGTCTATAAAAATGACCAAAACAATTGAAATATTTTTAAAATTCTATTCATCATATCCTTTCGAAGGAGTTTTATCTTTTGCGAAACACAATTTTAATGAATTTTAACATATTTAAGGCTTGAAAAAGTAGATTTTTAGAGTGTGGTTTAAACTCTGTCTATAAAAATGACCAAAACAATCGAAATTTTTTAAAAATTTTATTCAGCATATCCTTTCGGAGGAGTTGTATCTTTTGAAAACACAATTTCAACAAATTTCAGCATATTTAAGTTTGAAAAGTAAGATTTTTAGTGTGCAGCTTAAACTCTGTCTATAAAAATGACCAACACAGTTGAAATTTTGGGAAAATTTTATTCATAATATCCTTTCGAAGGAGTTTTATCTTTTGTGAAACACCCCTTTAATGAATTTTAACATTTTTAAGGCTTGAAAAGTTAGATTTTTAGTCTGGGTTTTAAACTCAGTCTGTAGAAATGACCAAAACAATTTAAATTTTTTTAAAATTTTATTCATCATATCCTTTCGAAGAAGTTTTATATTTTGCGAAGCACAATTTTAATGAATTTTAAGCATTCTTTTAGGTTGAAAAATCAGATTTTTGGTGTGGGGTTTAAACTCAATCTTTAAAAATGACCAAAACAATTCAGTTTGTTGAAAATTTTACTTCATTCGATCCTTTTGAAGGAGCTTTTTATTTTGCGAATCATAATTTTAATGAATTTTAGCATACTTAAGGGTTGAAAAGTCAGATTTTTAGTGTGCAGTTTAAACTCGGTCTATAAAAATGAGCAAAACAATTGAAATATTTTAAAAATTTCTTCATCATATCCTTTTAAAAGAGTTTTATCTTTTGCGAAACACAATTTTAATGAATTTTAACATATTTAAGGCTTGAAAAGTTAGATTTTTAGTCTGTGGTTTAAACTCTGTCTATAAAAATGACCAAAAACAATTGAAATTTTTATTCATAATTTCCATTCGAAGGAGTTTTATCTTTTGCGAAACACACCTTTAATGAATTGTAACATCTCTAAGGTTTGAAAAGTTAGATTCTTAGAGTGCAGTTTAAACTCAGTCTGTAGATATGACCAAAACAATTTAAATTTTTTGAAAATTTTATTCATCATATCCTTTCGAAGGAGATGAATATTTTGCGAAGGTTGAAAAATCAGTTTTTTGTGTGCGGTTTAAACTCTGTCTATAAAAATGTCCAAAACAATTGAAATTTTTGGAAAATTTTATTCATACAGCGATGGAAACGTTCAACATTCCCTACCACACGCACACGATTCACACGATGAACGCACACGGTTCACACGTTGAGCGCACACGATTCGCACGATGAATGATACAGAAAGTTCTCAATCGTGTATCGTGTACCGTGTATCGTGTACCGTGTACCGTGTAACGTGCACCGTGTCGGTTAAAAAATCTTATATATTTTCATGAAACGAACTCGAAATGAAAAATATCAGCGTGCAATAAAAGTAGAGATATTCTTAATTTCACAGCATAAATAAAATGGTAATTTAGAAAGAAAAAAAACCAATGTTCATTTTAGAAAAGAAAATACTAGTAGTCGGTTATAGAGTGTTACAAACTTTCTCCCGGGAACTGTCTCCACTTTTGCCGTACAATATCAGAGTAGAATCGTCAAAAGCTTAAAATGTTGTAATTTTGTCAGAAAAAGAAATAAATTAAATCAAAAATGTTTAATAAAATATAATTTACGTCAAATAAAAAAGTCCTGATATATCACCGTAGTAATGAACCTAAGAAAAGATACATTACTTTTAAATTAGATTTACACATACTAAAATTTTCTTATTATTTCAACATAAATATATAAGAAAGGGCACATTTTCTCTATTTTATTTTATACCNTATATATATATATATATATATAACTTTAGTATGAAAACTATTGAAAATAAAGGGAAACCACATATATTAACTTCTTTCTTGTCTCCAGTTTTATTATAAATGGGCTGCTTGTTTAGGGTTAGGGTTAGGGGTTTTTGTAATTTATCACGAATGAGCTATTAGACAGCACTGATACACACACAGTCATACAGTTTCTAACATTGAAGACTTCCTATGGAATGGTTGGTTCTGTGCATGGTGCCCTATCATTGTACAGTCTGACACGTCAGGAAGTCGTACTACAAAATAAAAAGTTTAGGAGAAATATTTGTACAGCATGACAAGTAAAGAAGGCATCATACTACAAAATGAATACTTGATGAAATGACATAAAGATGGGAATAACCCTAATGGAAACACATTTTCGACTTCTTGCCTCTTTATTCGTTTAACAAAGTATCCGGAAAGGGACGGAAACTCATATAATCAATCTACATAAAATGGAAAAAGATAACAGGAAAAATCTAAATACTAGTAATATTGACAACTATTAACATATCTAAGTCGACATACAACTGCAAACGAATACCGAAGCAAAAATGAGGAAAGGAGAATTTCAAAATCAAACACCAAATATCACTTCAATTCGTATCCAACAAGAATTGAGACAGTATGACAGAGACAAATCAAATAAAATATGAACAAGAACGCCACACAACTAAAGCACTAGCAGTGTGAACCCATATAAAAACTGAGGTATCATCAGGTGCTCCGGAAGGGTAAGCATGATCTGCTTCACGCGTGGCATCCGCCACACTGCCAGTGAAAAGTCCGGTTTTGTCACAGTCGGTGTTAGTCAGTCCGGTAACAAACTCTGGATCTACCCAAAGATATCTGTTCTCATTTGTGAAATAGAAACATGTCAATCGTGGTGACGACCGTAAAACTCCTTCTGTAGTGACAATTGCAATAGTGACTGAACATACCCTTGATGTATAAGTTTTTTAGACAGTAATTTCGCTCTGTTGACAAAATCGCTGTACAAACTACAGGCACGACAATAGCGAATGAGTGGTGAAATGTACACGCCATATTACTGCCCAAAAACGGGGAGTTCACTATTGGAAAGTCGAAATCATCACGCCGTAGCATTAATTTCGTTTTCAATTGTCTTATGAACGCCGATACTGACCTGTCCAGGGGGATTTTAAACAAAAGAAGAGGCGGAACAGTCGCATGTCAGAGTGGATTTCAGAAAATTCTTAATGTTTGTGTCCTGCAATGCCATTTCTCGGGCTAATTCTTTTCGTATAGCGGTAAGATACAATATGTTTGGATTTATCTTTGAAATAAGGAGGGATTTAAGAAGTGATAGACTTCTTTTCAGTTCAAGATATTGTCACTATGTCACTAGCATTTATTCTTTTGTTAGCAACTGGAATATGAATGCATTTCCTATTATCGGTGTGAAGAGGTTCGGTCCTTACAGGTTTGAATAGACAGAAGAAAGCCACATCAGAGATTATACTGCTTAGTCTGTACTCAAGGGTGAAAATATCTACGCCTCTTTTCTTGATCCAAAATATGGTTCACCTAATCTGAACCGATCGATTAAGACCGTAAACTCTGTGTTAATTCTATCCCAGAACAGTCTACCTATAACCAAATGTTAAATATTGATATAGACATTTAGCTTGAAAGTTACGCAATGATATAAACTGGAATTCCAACATTTTAGAGGTGGAATTTCCACAAATGAAGACAATGAAAAATACCACCATCAATACGTTAAGTTAACAAAAACGATGTCCTGCCTCAATCTTCGCATTATTGTTAAGCTTACAGGTTATTGTAATTGAATAGGAAAATTGTCAATTCAACTGTTATTCCATTTATGTAATATATCTGAAAAGTCGCTTTGTAGAAGTTTTTTTACCTGTTAGTTAATTTAGTTCTATTAATCGGAACGAGACCCGTTGGAAATCATATTCTGCGTTCCAATAGCAATACTTGAAACGAAAAATGGCCCATAATGAATGAGTTGAAGTAATATATTGTGACATGGCTGGCAATGTCACTAGAAAATGTTACGTAATTTTGTCAGAGAAGTGATTTAATCAGATCAAATACATTCTTAGAATCCTAGCTTTTCAGTAGGATGTGTACATGTCTAGGACAGAGAACAATATAAATAAAAACCCTGGAACTATTTCGCATGTTTAACAAGATTAATTTCTGATTATTGAAAAGAAATGTATTCATTCGACCAAAGAAGGAATGTGCCAAATATTACATATATAGATGCTATTCTTGAATCAATCAATGCAAGTAGAATGATTGCAATGATATTCATTAATATGTACTCCAATTTTTTATGTTCATTTACTTGTACGTCAATTTATAAAATATCTACTACTGTCAGTCATTTGAATTTTGCAATATTTTACTGATACAACAATGTCCAAAGTTTTTTTTCATCGATGAAGCCGGTAACACAAGTAAGGTAACACTAATTTCACCTGGGGTTCAGTTTTATAAAATTTTCCAATCGTTACCATATTTTGTCAATTATGTCACATGGCCCTCGGTGTAAAAGATGGATCTATTGAAAATAAAACATTGGTAGTGGGAATTTCAACAGTTGTTTAATATAATTGAGTTGTATATGTACATCAGTGTGTACATGTATCAGTGGTCTCTTTATTTTCGAGTTCATTTTGGTATATTTAAGATATGGTTATCCTAGTGATAGATACAAAAAAATACCGAAGTTGTAAAAAAAACAGTCAATTTCGTTATGCTGTACACGTGTTTCAAGGAGTAACCTCTCATCAGCAATATTAAAATCAAATAATATGGCCATAATCCAAAAGTAGTCCAAAAAGAAGTACTCATTTCCAAAAAATATCGAAAAAAGAAGCCAAACCCAGTACCAAGGACATCTACCAAGTGTCATACACGGAATGAAGCCTCGGTGTTTTTTGTGGTTAAAATTTTGATAACGCAGTAAATTTCCATGACACGCAAGGTAAATCAAAGCTCCGATGGAACTGAATCTCGAAGCCCTGAAAATCTACACGAGGCAAAACTTCGTAGTCATCCCAAGAACTGCTGCATACGTCTGCATGTATTAAGTTATTCCGTAATACGTGATAATAATCGGATTGTGTGATTTCGCATGTTGATCTCATTGCTATAAATATATGCAGTACACTGTCAAAGGTAAACAAATGTTATTTTCATCTTTGACAAATTACTGCGCGACAAGTTCGTTGATCCGAGACGCAATATAAAAAACGAGTAATTTGATAAATATGCATATTTTTTCAATTTAATAAATCAACACTGTATTCAACTCAAGAAAATGAAGAAATATAACTTAAATACTAAATGTATACGATTTTGAAAGAAACTTGCGCACTATATTTTATCGGAAGCACGAAGATCTTCTTTTAGAGCTGTTAAAAGGCTTGAAGCCTTACGTGGGGCACGTGATTTTTTCTTCCGATATCAATATCTCTCCAGCCATTTCATGGCTTCGAGATAAAAATTCATGTCAGACAAGTCTGACTGTTGGGCTGGTAAATATCCTCGGGGACCTCTGGTCCACCAGCAGTGCCATCCGCCCAATGGTTCAAAATACAAGAAATACCGAAGTTGCATATAAAAAACAGTTAATTTTGCTATGCTGTATACGTGTTTCAAGGAATAACCTCTAAATCAAATAATATGAGAAGGCCCTTATCCAAAAGTAGTCCAAAAATATTAGGTATAAAAAGGAAACTGAAAATAGGGGACCAGGCTTGTTGCTTTTCTTGTTTTGTCTGAACTAACTTCTGAACCAACCTGGCTTCACACGAATACAGAGATAAACCGTCTAAAATTTGGCACAAAATTGCGATACCAAAAAAAAAGACAATACTGTTTTAACTGTTTTGTGATTGTTGAGAATATCTTTTTTTATATTGCAAAGTTTGATAGAAAGGTTGACAAATGAATTGTCAATACTAATCTTCATTACTATGTTGTCACTGTAGTGTAGTGCCCTTTGCAGATAAATGTTATTTATTTATTTACTTATTTATTTGTTTATTTTGACCTTGTCAGCTGGTATATAGATATATTTGTCTTTGAGGGAAGACAATCTTTAACTACATCAGTATATCCTAATATGCTTTTTGGGAAAGAGATCATAGAAGCTTTAATGCGCATAATTGGTGCTGAAATTAATGGCCTTTTTCGTTCTCTTTCTACAAGACCATCTTTTGGCATATTTCCAAACTGCGTCTATCATATTCTAGTTAAGATGGTTCGGGGGTATAATCAAATTCCATGAGAATTTTCCAATAGATTGCAGAAGGAAACTTCTAAAAATTAAATAAAAATTAGGGGTCATGGACCATATAAGCTCACAATCTTTCACCGAAAATGCCAAATTTTTGGTTGAAATGTTAATTTTTTTTTCCAAATTATTTAAGCTTTTTGATTAATTTTATATATTGCTAGCTTTTAAATTGAGCTTTCTAAAAATGAAAAGAAAAGTGGTCACCTAACTTATTATCTAATTATTTCACAAAATAAGAATTTTCCTTGTGATTTCTTTGTATTTTTTTTAATTACCTCCCTTGTTTAAATTTTCGCTTCAAGGAATTTTACAATACAATTACCATTCTGAATTTTACATTCAAAATGAATGCTTAATTAGGATAAACGGGCCCATGAAAGATTTGTCCAAATTTTTAAATTGTTTGTAAAATTCTTCAATGAAAAATACCTATCAAAGCATAAAATATGAAATCAAAATAGCGGAATACTACCGAACCACCTTGAACAAAATGAATGGGATATACCTGAATTGATGATTGTTTCAAACTAAAATTTCCAATGATTCCTGTACGTCAATAGAAACAGCTCTATTTTAACTGACAGCTAGTATTTTATCTGTAAAAGGAAAATTGTAGCTCCATTTCTTGACAGCTAAAACTGCAGGGTGAAATCACATATATTACAGTAATGTCGCTATATTTGTCTTAACACCCTGGTTTTAGAACAGATTATAGATTTGATTATCTGTAGTGGCGATATTTTATATGAATTCCTGGTCAATATGTCTAATCTACAGACTACTGCATATCGTAAACGATTTCACATTGTCTGCTGGACTTTCTATTTATAACAACACATTCCTCAATTGTATGGTTCAATCAAGTTTACACTTTCAGTAAATGTTTTATGTTTGATTACTTGGAGATATTATAAATTGCCTAGAAACTCGCATTTATTAAAATAAGAAAAAAACATTAAAAACATTAAATTTGAGTTTTGCAGATGCTAATTCATGTCTGCTCAGATAAAGAAATAAAAATATTGTCATTTGCAAAAACAAATAATATCACAATGGTTAGTTTATTAATTAGTCCAAAAATTTTATAAAGAAACACCATACTCATCTTTTACTAAAGTGGTAATCAACTTGTTTGTCGAAAAAAGTGATTTACGACATCTAGAGTTATTGCCTACGTGATAGTTATTTTAGTGTATCAGTGGTCTATTCACTTGCAATATCAGTTTAGTGGATAAAGATGGCAGTAATACTTAAATTGAAGATGTTTACTGAAAGAACATCATCTGTATAACAGAAACTGAAATTAATTGAATTTCCTTTTTTTCTTGACCAGCCCTTATTTCAACCTGGCTTATTACGAAAAGGGACTAACTCGGCTAAAAGTTGCGTACAACTTCATCACCTTCAGTCATAACAAAAGACTGCAATGGTGTTTTACTGTTTGGCAATAGTTGAGAATGTCCCCTTTTGGTTTGTAGGTAAGGTTACAAAATGAATTCTCTATGCCCATCTCCTTTACTTGGCACATACTGTCGCCTTTACAAACAAGCGTGATGTTGTAGATCACGTCAGCTGCTAGTATATCTATATTATAGTCATAGAGGTGGGACAGTGGCTTCACAATATCGGGATCTTGAATATTGCTTTATGATTAGAAGTTCGTGAAAGTCTTTGTGCGCCTGCTTCAAGCTGAGAACAAAGTCTAAGTCAACTTTGACATGTTTCTCAAGAATTTCCCCTTTCCTTGTTCTTGCTTCGGTATTCGTTTGCCGATGTACTTCGACTGTTCAAATACTAAAATCAAATTTCCAGGTAAACAACACGAATTGAATATTGATTCAAATAGTTGTTTCAAACTAAAATGTTCAATGTGTCCTGGAAGTAGCTATAGCTCTAAATTTTAACTAATAGCTAGTATTAAAATTGTAACAGGCATATTGTAGCTCCATTACGCTACTTGTAATTACTGACAGACATGGGTAAATATCATACTTTACTGAAATGACACGATATATTAGAAGAAATCACATATCTTACAGTAATGGCGCCACATTTGTTTTCCCATCCTGGCTTTAGAACAGATTATAGATTTGATTGTCTGTAAGGGCGATATTTTTCAACGATTACCTGGTCAATATGACCAATTTACAGACTATTACATACGTAAAGATTTCACATTGTCTACCAGCCTTTTTAAATTCCTCAAGGATTTATGCGTAATGCTGTCTGTATATGTAAATGTTTCAAATCATATTTACATTCTCAGTAAATATTTGATCCTTTTATGTTTCATTGCTTGAAAATATCATACAAATAAACAATGGCAGGACGTAGAGTAAATGCACATAAGACAAAGTCTCTAGTAATACATTGTAAAATCAGCAAGCAATGTAACAACGCTTTTATTATTGTTTTTCATCTTGAAGTCACCATGAGGAAACCTGCATTTATTGAAATAGCAAAATAAGAAAAAATTGAGTTTTGCAGGTACCAATTAATGTCTTCGTATTGTAGATAAATCAATTTTTTTTAATGTGACAAAATGATCGAAATCAAAAAATGTCATTATAAAATATTATACAAAATGACATAAAGTAACACCATTTCTCTTGTGATGCACGCTTATTATCTATTCCTTGCAGGAATAGTTATTTATGGTACAGAACGAGACTTTGAAGCTGGAGTTAGATATGAACTTGTTGAATCGCTATTACAGGAATTTCATTGGTCGAGCGCCATGTAATAACACATCACGCGTGATGTGCTAAAATTTTTTCGACGTTTTTATTGGATCACTGAAATCTCGTTGGCCGTGATTAACGTTACCTAGCAACGGTGTTGTTGTTTGAAACAAAAACAGCAGTTCGGCACTAAATATTATGAAAATCATAAGAGAAATAGTTTTAACAACTCGAAAGAATTGTATATCGCTGGATATCAACTCTCGTTATGTAATTTCAAACATAATAAACTCGCCAAAGGCTCGTTTATTATATTTTGAAATTAAATAACAGTAGTTGTTATCCATCGATATACAAATCTATCTCGTTAACTATAAATTCATTTTTGAACAGAAATTTGTCCTTATTTAGCTAACTTATAGTTTTATAACTTGCTTTTATTGGACCTCGACCATTAAACCGTACTTGGTTGATAATTATATTTGAAAAAATAACGAGTATAGAAGAAATTCTTACTGAAGTCTTAATTTCAAAAAAGTCAAATTATGGGAATGATGCGATACAGAAACCAGATGCACATATATGCATGTATCGCTCACCAGGTGGCTATTGATAAAATAAGATTTTCTCCTAAGGGTTAAATGATTGATAACTAAATACCGAAGTTACTGTAAATTTACTTCTGCATATGCGCATTTCGACAACTTATGTCTCAACAATGCAGATAAAATCTAAACGTTTGGAAGACCAAAATCTCAAAGATGTTTAAAAACTGATAGAGAACAAATAACCAAAGTGATCTAAATGTAAAGCCAAAATCAGCTAAGGACAGAGCTTTGCTCGAGGGAGATACTCCTTAGTTTTCAATAAAATTTACAAAATTTTAGATATTGTAAGGTTTCAAAAGTAATCGGCTTCCGGGTCAGCACCGAAGTACTGACTACTGGGCTGGTGAATAACATCTGGGACTAACAGTCCACCAGCAGTGGCATCGACCCAGTGGTAAAAAATAACTAAATACCGAAGTTACTGTAAATTTACTTTCTGCATATGCGCAGTTCGACAACTTATGTCTCATCAGTGCAGATAAAATCTAAACGTTTGGAAGACCAAAATGTCAAAGATGTTTAAAAACTGATAGAGAACAAATAACCAAAGTGGTCTAAATGTAAAGCCAAAATCAGCTAAGGACAGAGCTTTCTGAGGTGAAAGCCAAAGAGTAGTAAAATCATTAATCTGGTAGATTACTGTCATGTTAAAATGCCTAGTTAATATCAATTATGAATCATTTTTCAAGAATATACAATTTCAACATTTTCCAATTGAGTTCCATGTTAAACTATACTCCCCAGTGGTAGCCATCTTTATTTTTGATTCGTACAAATATATAAAATTTGTAGATGACCATCTAGTAACTATGCCTAGTTCATATCAACTTGATATATGAAACAGTTTCAAGAATTTGCAATTTACAACATTTTCCCATAGGGTCCAATGTTAAACGTAGATCTTCATTGGCGGCCATCTTAGATTTATCATCGGTTCTAAGATCCTACATTTGTTGAAGGAAAATCATGTGACCATGCCTAATTTATATCAACTTGATGTATGAAAAGGTTTTCAAGAATTAATTTGTCCATAGGGTCTAATGTTAATCGATGGTCCTAGTGACAGCCAGTTCGGATTTATGCACGGCACAAATATATAAAATTTGGTAGATGACCATCATGTTACCAAGCCTTGGTAATATCAACTCGATATATGAAACGGTTTTCAAGAATTTGCAATTTACAAAATTTTCCCATAAGGTCCATTAACGGCCATCTTAGATTTGTGATCGGCACTAAAGTCATACATTTCTTTGATTTTTCATGTAGCTGTCTTACGTCGTTGTTTTCTGTGTTCTCGTTTTTGCCATGTCTTTGGACTTTGATTTTTGTAAATACTACTCCTTTGTTTCTTCGGTATTCTACTGCCGTTGTTTGATGGCCACCAGGTCACCATGCCTAGTTAATATCAACTTGATATACGAAACGGTTTTCAAGAATTTACAATTTACAACATTTTCCCATAGGGGCCTATGTTAAACTATGTTCCCCCTGCGGCTGCAATCTTGGATGAGATGTGAACCTGTCTGACATATGTAGAAATTGAACGCTGCTATTCAAACTATTCAAACGCTGCTATTCAAACTGCTATTCAAACCCTACCGCTGGCTTTTTCTAGTGCCGGTACCAAGTCCGGCTGTCCCGAGTTCCTATAGTTGTTTACGTTTGTCTTTTGTCTTATTTGTGGTTTTCCTGTGTATTATTTCCCTAGCAGATTGTGGCATGTAATTATAATTTTCAGCCATTGTAGGTGTTTCCTGTTGTCCCTTATATTCCATTTGACCTCTATCTCAAAGCGTTTTTGAGAAATGAGACAAAATGTTTAAAAAAATCTCTTACAGTTTTTCAAATAAAAATAAAAAATGTTAAAATTTTGAAAATTTTATGGAAAACGGGCAATAAGTCCAAGACGGGTTTTCAGATTTTCTTCAAAATTGCAGGGCTGACAGATCTTGCCATGCATATAATTTTTTATTCTCAGATTTTTTTTTTATATCGGTAACAATTTTCTATTTGTTTGCAAAGAAACTGCAATTTATCCCCATGATCTATTTTTAGTAAAAGCCCCAATGTTGTTTGCTCTACGGATTAATCAATTTTGAAACTGCATACCCTGGTTATGATTCAGACCAAGTTTGATTACAATTGGTCCAGTGGTTTCAGAGGAGAAGATTTTTGAAAATGTTGACAGACGGAAGTCGGACGCAAGTGATGGCAAAAGCTCTCATGGCCTTTTAGGCCAGGTGAGCTAAAAAGGAAGACTGGAAAGACATTTTTCTTGGAGTTGTTGCTTCTTTTTTGATGACGGATATATTCAAACAGAGGAGAGAAGAGTCCTACAAACAAGTGACATAGCAGCAATGTGAAAAACTACTAACACTCTAGAGGAATAATATTTGCACTGCTAGTGCTTAAGTTTTGTGCGTTCTTGTTCGTTTTTGTTTATTTGTTTTGACTTTGTAATGCTGTCTCAATTTGTGTTGGATATGAATTGCCGTGATATTGGTTTTTTGATTTTTGAATTCCCCCTTTCACACTTCGGTATTTAGTTATTCATCAGTTTTGCTTCGGTATTCGTTTGCCGATGTGTTTTAAGTGACGTAGCCAAGATATAGACAGTTGCAAGTCAAGACAGAGACAGAGGAGTTATAATAGCTTTAATATAAATTGCATAACATTATTCAAATATTCCACAGTATGAAAGTATGATCGATTAGAACTCTTCACTCCGTGTTGACTTGTTATATCCTACCACAATCTACATATAGTTTTACGTTAAATATCGATATATACATTTAGCCTGAAATTGCGTAATGATACCAACTGGAATTCCAACATTTTAGAGATTGGAATTCTACAAATGAAGACAATGACAAATGCAATCAGCAATTGAACCAATTGAAGCAGTCAACCATGTAAGCTTCAAGTCCGGCTATCCCGAGTTCCTATCATTATTTATGTTTGTCTCTTGTTTTCATTATTGTTTTTCTGGTGCAGTTTGCTTGTAGATTGTGGCATGTGATTGTAGTTCCTGGCCATTGTAGGTGTTTGCTGTTTTCCTGTTTTTGTAATTCAAAAAGACCGATGCCCTGTATGCCTCTTATAATTTAGATATCAGCTTTTACACGTTTTTGGGTTTATGGACTTGCAAGTTTTTTATTTGATTTATACTGATTAGACATAAGTTGTCGAAATGCGCATATACAGAAAATATATTAACAGTAACTTCGGTATTTTGTTATTAAATGACGTTGGTTTTATGCTTGCAGATTATTGTGTCGCTTGCTGTAAGCAGAGTCGACATATAGGGATTACTATACATCGTCGTCGTCATCCTGCGTCGTCTGTTGAATCCGCAACTCCTTCGAAACTGCTAGTCCGATTCCAATCAAACTTTCAGGATATGTTGTTCACCTGTTATAGTTGTGCATCTGATACTTAGAATTGTGGTTTAACAGATTTTAAAGGTTCACCGAGGCAAAATTACTCATTTATGAGTATCGGTTTTCGAATCCACAACTCCTTCAAAGTTGCTTGTCCGATTCCAACCAAACTCTCGGGATATGTTGTTCACCTATGCACCTGATACTTAGAATTATGATTTTACAGATTTTAGAGGTTCACTTAGCCAAAATAGCTCATTTATTTATTCGGTTTGTTAATCTGCCACTCCATCACAACTATCCGTCAGATTCCAAACTTTCAGTATATGCTGTTTATCAGGTCTGGTTATGCACATTATACTTAAAATTTTGTTTTTACAAATTTTAGGGGTTTGCCAAGCCAATATAGCTCATTTGTTAATTCAGATTTTTAATATACAAGTAAACAAAACTGTAATTCACATTCCAAACAAAAAAGTAGAACATGTATTGCTCCTAAGGCATGCAAATGATTCTTAAAATTTTAATTTTACAGATTTCAGAGCCTCGCTGGGCCAAAAATTGCTCTTCTGTAGTGCAGGCGACACAAGTGCTCCATGGAATACCTTTCAATTTTTGTAACTGAATTGGGAATGTTTTCAGTTCAATCGTTATTCCATTTATCTTATATTTCTGAAAAGCCGCCTAGTAGATAGGCCTATTTTACCTGGTGGTATTTAAGCATCGCTTTATTTGAAATGTTACTAATTAGTTTAGTAAATTGGAATGAAACCCGGTGGAAATCATACTCTATGTTTCTTTTGCAATGCATGAAACGAAAAATGGTCTAAAATGAATGAGTTGAAGTAATATACTGTGACATGACTGACAATGTCGTTGTAAGTTATTACGTAACTCTGTTATAGAAGTGATTTAATCAGCTTAAATACATTCCTAGTATCCTGGCTTACAGTAGGATGTGCAACCATTAAAAAAACCTGAATCTATTTCGCATGTTTAACAAGATTAATTATTGATGTTGTAAAGTAATGTATAAATTTGACCACGGGATAACGGATTGTGTCAAATATTAAACCCCTATTTAGATGTTATTTTAGATTAATCAATGCAGGTAGATTAATTCCAAGATATCAGTGTATCACGATATGATTTTAGCTCTTGCTTCGGTATTCATTTGGAAATTTATTTATTTGTATATACTCTGGAAATCGGCTCCTTCTGCTTTACACTTTGGCAGTACTTTACAAATACATCAAGGTTCAATTCACTGACCAAGCTGGTAAAAGTTCATTGTTTCATTTCATATTATGAAATCATCGACATCTCCATGTCATTCAGTTATTGTGCCGATATTATTTTACAGTTTATCCTTTTTCATCATTTATATTAAACTTATGGACCTTCAGAATTTATTCTGGACCCGGTCCGACTGCTAAATGTATATGATCTCATTTGTAAAACAAAGTGTAACCAGTCTGTGAATTCATGTTAACGGTATGTCGAATCTTGGTAATTTCTGAAATGACAGTTGCAACAGTGATTGAATAGTAAGTTCGCTGTGTTAACATAATTACTGTTGATACTGTTTGTACTACAGAAAAGACAATAGGAATGACGTGTGAAATGTAGACACTTTATGCCGGAGATTTGGAAATTTTTCTGTTTAAATATGTCAAAATCATTGCCTTTGTTTGAAAGTGTGGAAGAAATATATTCAACATTATTTGTTACAATGAAGCTCCAAGGTCCAAACTAGCAATGAAGTTTCTCTGTGAACTCTCATTGTATTAGCCAGGGCATAAATCAATATACACTCTGTAAAAGACATAAGATGGTAAAATAAGGATAAAACTAATGTCAATATTCAATTAAAGAATATTTAAAAAGATAAGTTAAAAAGTTACAAGTATGTTGAAGAAGACTACATTTTTTAAAGGCCTCTTGAAAACTGTATTTCTTTAAATGTATTCCTTAAAGTCACTAACACAAATATCAAATTATTTTCGAATTTGCTCTTTTGTTCAGATACTTAATAGGCTTTACATATTGAAAACCTTAAGAAAACAATAATGTGTGGTACTGGTTCTAAATGGTTGAGGATGTCAGTGGAGAGTTAGGTTAAATGAATTGTCAATACCATATTTTTGTATATTTATCAAAAGTTTACGAACTATTTTTCAAGTAAAACAAAATGAATGGGAAAATACACCTAATGCATGGTTCTTTCAAACTAAAATGTCTTATGTTATCTTGATGTTTACGGTTACAGACAGAGCTCCAAATTTAAGTGTATTTAATCTGTAAAAGGCATATTGTAGCTCCATTACTCTACTTGTCATTATTGACAGCTGAAACTGCAGGGAGAAATAACATATTTTACAGTAATGGCGTTATATAAGGGGAAATCACATGTTTTACAGTATTGGCGCTATATTTGCCTTGAGACCCTGGTTTTAGAACAGCTTATAGATCTGAAATGTCTGTAAGGGCGATATTTCTCAATGATGTCCAATTTACAGACAACTGGATAAAGAAAACGATTTCACATTGTCTGCTAGACTCTGTATTGGTAACATAAAAGAGTATGTAGTAATTATATTTGCACTTTTAGTAAACGATTGATGTTTGAATGCTTGGAGATATCACAAATTGTTTGTAAATACTTTCTTTTTTTTTATACTACACTATAAAGACTTAAGTCTATATTTTTCATTTTTTTCTACAAAGGCGTTAATTTTGTACTACTAATGACTACTATTTAAATTAACTTTAATGGCATAATTTACTTTTGATTTGTTCCATCAATAATCCCTTCTCACAATTTGACTTGATGAAAGCTGTATATAATTTTCATTTTTGTACATTATGGGGTCTTTCAAACTTATGCGACAATTATTTCCTTGGTGTTCTGGACGATAATATAAGATGTATTTTACATTTCTGGTGTGCTTTTGAAACAAGATAAGTTCTTTTCAAACAGTTTTTAACCTTTTTTGAAATTCCATCATAGATATTTTATTCTCCATTTTGTAGTATTTTTCTAATTTTTTTGTGTCCAAAATTTGGAAAAAAATTAAATATTCCAAAGTTGCCAAAAAATTAACTCCACAAATTGCCATTTTGACTTGGATCTCTTCAGTGCAGATCAAATTAAATATTTGGAAAACAGTACATAAAAATAATTTAAGGCTGACAAAGAACTAATAATCTAAGGGCCTAAAATTTTGTGAATTATTTATGATTATACGGCTATACTATAGAATGATACCTTAATTTGTGAAATGAAGTATGTTCTATCTACATCTATCAAACAATTTATCTATCAAATAATTGTCTTATTCTGTCTGAGAATGAATTCATTACCAAAGAATACTTGACTTGTATTGTTTGACCGTTACAAAATGCTTGACTTGTTCTTTCTCATATAGTTTCGAATTGTGAACGACGAATTCAAAGTACCCTACGAAAGCTTATTTTGATTTTGATTAAATGTTATTAATGTCAATTATGCATTAGAGTGGCCAATTCCTTACATCAATAAATAATAGATTAAATCAGTTATTATTGAAGCATGTGTCAAGTACACCCTCATAATAGGACTATAAAATAGAAGTGTTATATACATCATATGGCATTCCAAAATGTATCATCAATATAGATATATTATAAGTAATATTTAATTTATCCCATGATGTGACATACAAACGCCTGCTTTTAACTACTGTACATACCAATCAATGTTTACCTGTGTTGATTTTAAACATAAAAAGGAAAACACCACATTAAAATTTAAACACTTTGTTTGTACTACGGTAAGTGTTGTATTCTTTACTTCACTGTATATTTATTTATGTGAGTGTGTACATATTATACAAAATGTTTGTGTTTTTTGTATTACAGGGGTTGAGTGAGTGATGCAAACAGTTTTTTCACAGTTTCTGCTTGCTATTTATGTACATGGTAAGTTAACTTAAATAGTTTTATAAATATTCCTGAAATATAATACTAAATATTATGGAGTACTTTATCCAGATGTTACACTGCATGTAAGTGTTTATAACATTAAACTATTTGAATTTCCATTGTTTTTATTAATTTAAAGATTCATTGACATCTTAACAAAATGGAGTTGATAAATTTGTCATTCATATATAACAGTTGGTTAAGGTGGCGTTCTGTATCAATCAATCGATAATTAAAGCATCAAAACATTATAAATCTTCATTTTCTTAACTGTTGATTATTTAGCTGTATTTGTCCATGTGTACTAAATCAACATAGTGCCATTAGTATATACTAAATTAGAAATATACAGGCTTTAAATCAAATTTTAAAAAATCGATAACTGGAAACACCTATAATGGCTGAAAATTATTATTATATGCAACAATTTGCAAGGGACCTACACAGGAAAACAAGACAAACGACAAACGTAGACAACGATAGGATCTCGGGACAGCCGAACTTGGTACCGGCACTAGCGAAAGCCAGCGATAGGGTTTAACCGGTTTATGGGTACTTAAACCTCCAATTTATCTGTCCCGTTTCCCTTTATTATAAAAACATGCGAATAAAACCCAAAACAGGTAGACAACTAACTACATGACCACAATCTTGAAAGGAGAGAAAAAGACGATACGTAATTTAGAAAGATGGGTCAAGGGGTGTTCGGCGCTAATCTGTCGGCTAACTCAAGCTAGGAGCCTAGTCTGCTGGTAGAACACTGTCGCACTACGGAAGGAAAATCAAAGTCAAAACTCCCGGAAGGGAAGGTAGGTGTAGAAACAAAGCATCGAATGAAAACAATGAAGGAATATGGCGTAAATGCATATGACACAAAATTTCTATAAATACATGCATGGTAAACCAAGTATTGGAGCAACGCTTTCTTTGTTGTTCTTCAACTTGAAGTCACCACGAGGCATGGTTAAAAAATATCTACTACGAAACTATTCAACCATCTACACATACAAATATTCTGTCAAAACAACGGCAGTAGAACACCTTAGGAACAAAAGATTCGCAATGACAAAATCGAAGTTCAGAGATATGGCTAAAACGAGAACACAATGACATTAGGCAGCTACAAAATACAGAAAACGTGGAAAAGTATTACATAAATTACTTCACAACTATAAAATTTCCAAATAGATAATCACAAGGAAAATTTAACAGAAATATACAGTATCCATTTGTAAATACTGCAAACTATATTAATTACTTGACAACTTTAAGATTTCATAAGTTATAAGCACATGGAAAATTTTAACGGACATCTACAATTGTAATTTGTAAACACTGCAAATAAAAATATTAAAACATCTTCATTATTCATTTTGATCTTCTATTTGCTTATTTTAAACCCCAAAAATATGTTTTAAATTAAGAAATTTATTGTTTATTTGTATCATGAACCTAATACTTGTGGAACAATTCATCCTTACCCTTCCTGAGAACCTAATGATACCTCCAATTTTTGATGGAGTTCATTCTGTTATTGCTGGATTTTTTTATGTGTTTTTCCTTTTTATACTCATTTGTACCGTTGATCCCATTTGTGTTCCCACTTTATCGCAATGTTTTTTTTTTATCCGTATGTTTGTCTTTTCGCTTTTGTATTCGCTTTCCGAAATAATGAAAGGATATGGCATGTCAGTAAACACAGCGAGACATCTGCATACACATGGAAAAACAGAGATGGAAATTCTCTGAGTAATGGTACAAATAATTAAATTCTGAAATTCATTTTACGTTATAACTGCAAGAGAAGTCAAAGCAAAATAAAGCTTGCAGAATTTTTGACTGATCCATAGCAACACTTATTTTTAGTTTTGTAGCGTTCTTATTCATTTTTTATTGAATATTTATTTTGTCTTTGTTATATTGTCTCAAATATCTACTTTTTTTATTTGGTCTTCGTTTGCCTGTGTATCTAGTACAAAGAGAATTATTTTTTATGTTTCTTTACATGTGAATGTAAAATAAAAGATCATTTCTTGCATTCTAGTGATATTTGCATCAATCTCTGAAGATTATGGTGAGTGGAGAAACTGGGGAGGATGGTTCAAATGTTCGGTGACATGTGGCTATGGGACGGTACGCCGGAACAAAAATTGGATATTAACAAACGGAAGAGTGTCAAACTATACTTATAGTATGATAGTAGAATGTTGGACACAGGTTCCATGTCCAGGTAATTGCATACTCTAATATATTTATAGTAACAATACATTTGGAATGACTTCTTTTACATTATTAGGTATTTTATTCTGGATTTTTCATGTTTTTTCCTCATTTTTTTCTCATTTTGCTGTGTTTCTGGACATTGATATACAAAGACATGATATGGAATAAATGCACATGAGACAAATTCTCTACAAATACATGGCTAAACGCAAGCAATGGAACAACGTTTCTCATCTTGGAAGTAACCATGCGGCCTTCAGTAATGAGCTCACTCTTTGATGTCTGTATTTAACATGCCCTGTTTTCTTCTGGTATTCTACTGCCGTTGTTTTATAGCAGATGTCGACGTCAAGTATCTCACTAATTATAAATCACGTGTCCATGTCCTGACGGCTTCCCAGAGACCTATGTTACTTATTATGTGATTAGATTTTCTGCACTTCTTTTTTTATATATGTATGGCAGTTTATTTAGATAAAGATAAGTAACAACAAAGTTACATGCTTTGCACACAAGGTAAAGTAAGGAAGGTTCTTTTTTCGTGAAATCAATAAACATATAAAATTAACAGGGGAAAATGAACCAAAAAATATGACTAGTAACAAAAACAATTAGAAGGCAGCAGTAATCGTTTTAATTTATGGCCATGAAAAGGTTAAAAAATACTACTTATTCACTTATAGACATGAAATAGCGATCAAAAGTAATAAAATAAGTAAGCATTAGGAAATTTTACTTCATTCAAGAACATGTGTTTATATTCAAAGCTTTGGGCAAAAAAACACTATATTAACTATAAGGTATCTGACAAAGCCCCTCGTGTAACAGCCATTGATTTGTAACATTTGAAATGACAAAATAATGACATTTTATTGGCTATTTGCTATTAAGCGATGTAACGAAAAGTCCTTGTTGGTCTAGAGAATCAAGCAATGTCAAAAATTTCTCAATTCAACTCAAATATATCAAAACAAAAATCAATTAGTAAAAAAACATTCATCTTGTGTCAATTGGGAACTGTTACTTTGATTTTGTAAGTAATATATTAACATTTTGAGAAGTATTATGCATTAAATGCAAACCTCATTCGAATATGTTAACATAAAGACAATTTTTAGCATAGAACCTATTGTACGAACATCATGACATATATAAGCTTTCTAGATGTCAAATTTATCAAAGCCGATATGATGGACGGTTGTATCATGCAACGCTAGGCGTATTCCCTTCAGTATGTCTTATACTTCGAGTTGAGGTTACGGAGTTTTACTAATTTCATGTTATCATTTTGTATTTCGATTTCCCATACGGACTAACTCCGGGGATTCAAAGATGTCAAGGTTAGACAATCCAAAATATATATATTCTGCAAAAATGGTAAAATGGGATGTCGTCTCCTTGACATTTACCCCATTTCCTTTCTTTTTCATACTTGCGTGAAGTTTAAAGGGCATAAGTGTCTTAAAATACTTGCATGGACTGTAAACATGTAAACAAACTTCATTTGTAATTTTACTACCCTACACACACAGGTCTAAATCATTATTGAGGACATGACGTTTTTGCAGGCTAATACAAGTCATCAGTTTGTTGTTTTATTTTACATACAAACAACATGACAAAAAAACTCATTTCGGGAAAAATTCATGCAGTAGTTTTCAACATTTCCGCTATACATGTAAAATAATATACCATGCCTGGTGTGTGGATAAGATCTAATATCAGATCGATTAAAATGTACACATCCATCATCTGAAATGCGCAAAATGTCTCTTTCCTAGATCTTCGTAAAATGGAAATATAATACAATCAAAACAAAGTTTTCGTAGTTTTATCCCTTCATGACTATTTTTAGATTACTAGCTAGTCTATCGTGTAAGCAATGCAACAATGATTTGGTTATTTTTGTAACAAAAACATTAAATTTTAAATCACATTTATTAAAGTTTAAGTTTCTTTGTCCTATTAATTATGTCATATAAAACAATCAGTCTAATAGTTTTTTAAAATGTTTGTTGCTAAATTACATTTTTTCTCATTTGTATAGCAAACTCTTATTATGAATTTTTTTTTCGTGACTTGCCGACTCGACGTTAGTGTCGATCTGACGTAAAGCATAATCTTGTTATCGTTGTTATGATATTTTTATAAATTTAATCAGGATAAGATAACACCAACGATTTAATCTTTATTTGAAGTCAGTAAAGAGATTAATTTGTAAAACTTTAATCCCATTAAGCGCAGTCGACTAAAGGTAATAATAATTCACATGTAAATGGATTTTAAATGTCAATAAATGTTTAGTATACTAAAATTGCAACTGTATATCTTTTTAGTTTTATGTTAAGTTATATAACCCAGGGAACTGTATAACTAAGAGGGAATAGAAACGCGGCATACTTCAAAGACAAATCTATCATGCATCTCTGTTTCGGGCGATGTGATAATCACTCCCCGCAGTGTCATAAGATAATTAATAACTGTTAGCATAATGCGAATATTTGGGTCCTCTCCGCTATCGATTTTATTTTATATTGCACAGTAAATTAAACTTGGCCGATTCCGTACCCCCATCTAGCGTCTGTGTGTTGTTTGTGTCCGTTTTCCTCTTTGGTGTTGGGTACCGGAATCAGTCGAGGGTGGCCGAATGGTAAACAAAGTGCAATGAAAATGTCAAGAAACCGAAAGAAAAAGATCACTTTACTATTACTAGCATAATAAAATAATTTAACGTCATAAAAAGAGCCACTTTAGGCCATATCAAATTAATTTATAGATTCTCATCCCCACCGCCCCATTTTTTATAAGCTCATTTTTTTTTTTTTTTATTTTCAATTATACAGAAATTTTCTTGAATTTCCTATCAATTTTAGTGAAAATCAGTAAAAAATAAAAAATAAAAGCCTCCCAACCGCCCCAGATTTTTTGGTACAGGTGGATGAGAATCTATAAATTGACTTGATAGGGCCTTATGTATGGCTTTTCTTTTAATTTTATATGGCTTTTTTTCCACAACCAAAACAATCTATACGAAAAGATAACTTGAGAAATGCCATGGAAAACTTGAAGGGCTTCACTGTCTTTTCGCAAAAAATTGACCTTGCTTCTCGTTTTTGTCGCTAGTTTGTACATAGTCGTCGTAATATGTACATGTTATCACCCAGTTAATATAGCAATCATTAGAGATGTCATAATTGGAATGTTCCTACTTAAATTTACGACTATTTCATCTGAACAATTTGGCAAGTCACTGTCACATAAATTACGTAATTTCAGGTAGCTAACATACACAGGTGATCACAGGTGTGCCGGATATAATTGACACCCCGCACATACACATATGTGTTGATACCGATACTTTTTAATTAACACAGGTTTGAAATGTATAGCTATATGATAATAAATTTGTCATTTATTATATTTATTCCATAAACCAGAACAGAAAGAGCGGGAAATTGCTCCGAGTGCATAGTTTTTTCATTGAAGTCAAGGATGCCATCAAGTATTCCGAATGAAAGATTTACACATTGCTCTGTATCACAACTTTTAAGCCCTGATGTTTGTGTTTATAACCAATAGAGTTGAAAAAAAAATCGGCAAATTATTTATTTTGACATTTCGTTTATAACTTTATGACAAAAACACGCCTACTTATCACTGCTTATTGAACTATTTTGTTCATTAACTACTATATGCAGAACCTCGACCTCAACAAAAACAATATGGCCGACCAACAAAATTTCTAAAAGATGTCCATTTTTAAAAAGTCGTAGCAACCAGCTTCATTGAAATTCGGTTTAATTAATAGTACCAAGCACTAGAATTATATTTCGCCTTTCATTATGTGTGTTCAAAAAATGAATTAATTGAATAGTTAATTTTTGATTCGAGAAATTCGAGACGGGGTACGAAATATGAATGACTTCTCAACTCTACAATGCAAATCTTAGGCAAATTTTGTTTACAAAAATTAAAATAGCAAATTACATCAATAAAATAGGAGAATTAAACCGAGAGGTAGGATATTTTTTCAGCTTTGAAAAGGTTTTTTTCTTATATGGTTACATTGAATACTCATTTTACAAACTATAAAAATATACACCCCATCGACGTATTTGAAATATTATGAAAATGACACGTGATGACAAAACCCAAATTTTTGAAAAATAATATTAAATAAGCAAAACAATATATAAAATTCATATATAGCTCAAGCATTAGATCCATATTTTGTCTTTCAATGATATTTTTTCCAAATAAATGGTATTTATAATTGAAAAGAAATTTGAATCATTCAGAAGTACCAATTATCCTCCTAAAATACCGGATAAGAAAAATCGAAAATGGTTCGGAATTGTTCCTAAAAAATCACCAAATGTTAAATATATGTGCTTTATAAAAATACAAATTAAATATAAAATGGTTAAATAATAACCAGTCTTTTGATTTTTCCTCTTTAAACTGACATCGATAGGTTATTCGAGCTTTGGCGATAATGAAATCACAACAACCAATATCTACTTCAATCGCTAATACACATCACAGGAAGTACTTATCCGTCATGTCTCCGGAGTTTAGTATTAATTTCTACCCGAGACAGACATGCTTTATCGCGCTACGGGTAGTCCCCTTTGATCTCGAACTTCGTTTCAAATCCCCGTTGTTATCTACATCCCTGTATTACCATGTATTTTTAGGGATATTTTACAAATATTTCTTTATTTGTTCATTTTACGATAAAGCTTGAACTTCGTGCAGTGTTGGATCTGTACAACAGTTCTCTGTTCTTGAAGTGTATGCTCTCAACATTTCTTCAGTGATGGTTTACTTGTTCCAGTAGGAATTTCTTTAATTGCAATAATTATTTAGTATTTTGGCTTTATTGATTTCTAAAAATAAAACTACCATTCTAACCCGTGTCTCAAGATTTCATTTCCTAAGTTCTCAAATGACAGTGTTTATAAGACTGCTCTGTCGATATATTTATGCTTGCTGCCGAAACTGCAAACTAGCATATGTAAGAAGGACATCGAGCAAGTGAACCCCGCTCAAGCTGGTGAATTTACTACGATAGATGATTGTTTGGTCATATTGAAGGCCTCATGACGACTTTAAGATAAAGAACAATGATAAAAGCATTTCTCATTTACTTAATCGTGCCATGTTTTAGTAAAGATTTTTTCCCATATGAATTTATTCCATATCACTTCATTCATAAGTACTTCACTTTAAATGTTTCATAGACTTATTATTCTCCTGCTGTGATTTGATTGTAGTAAATGGTAGATGTCTTAATACTTTGTGCGGTAATGCAATGTTTGAAACTTACAAAATCTACATTTTAGAAATTTTTGTGAAAATTGAGAAGAGTCTTACTCGCGCAAAGGTTTGTCCGTAGCTTATTTTGACTGTACATTTAAGTAATCATGGTTATTTATTCTCTATCAGCTTTCATACGTCTTTTGGTTCTTAGTCTTCCGAATGTTCTGATCTGATCTGCGCTGAAGATACATAAGTTGTCGAAATAGCAGAAACTAACTTTTCAGTAACTGTGGTATTTTATTAACTTATTATTGTCTTTTATTCTTTTATTGCAGTAAATGGTGGATGGACTATGTGGACAGCGTGGAGCGATTGTTCCGCCATGTGTGGTGGTGGAATCAGTGCTCATACAAGATTATGCCTTGGACAAAAACCTTCGGCAAATGGTCGTCCATGTGAAGGATCGGATCGTGAGGAAATACCTTGTAACAGTGAAAAATGTCCAGGTATAATTATCGTAATTATAAATGACGCAGATTAAATGAAAGAAAATACCAATGCAGATGTTACTCTATATTTATTTAGCATGTCTAAAGTCTCGTTGAAGCCTGTAGTAATATTCTGTTTATCTTAATGAATAGTAATCAGTAGAATTGAGTAAAAGTGCGACGGTATCATGCATCGTTTGACGTCAGAGGCTGCAATATTTATCATAAGATGCTACATCGGGAATAAGAAAAACATAAACTATAAATGTAGTTTGAAAACTTATGTGACAAAAAAATTTAATAAACGATAATCTTTAATTCTCCAAATATAAACTTAATGTAAATTGAGAGATATTGGTTAAAATATATGTGTGTACCTGTTGATGAAGCTTCCAACAACGTTCTATCGTTTGAAAGAAATAATGAAATAATTATTGAAGTCCAACAAAACCAATTGGACAAGTCAAACACTTTCATACGTACCAATAGTGATAAAAAAACGTTAACAAAACAACATTATAAGGATAATGAAAGACTCGAAATTTCTTCCCAAAGGTAACACCTTGCTTATTGTGTAGTGGCACAAAAGCTCAAAATTCCTTTCAAACATCATTTTGTACTCATCGAGTAACTGTTCTTCAACTTACCTTTCTATCAAGTTTACCAGTGTATTTATTGTATAAAGGAGTTAGTTACTAACACTGTGAAAAACAATTTATCAAACATCTGATGTAATCTACTTTTGAAGTTCTAAAACCTCTATTGTCTCGTGTGCATTTACTCCATATCCCTTTATTGCTTAGATAACTACAGTCAACACAAAGACCAGTCTCATCCATCGACAGTTATGATTTTTCTTCATTTAACACAGCCCGTCGACATAGTTTGATTAAATCCAAATTGGTACAACTTATTAAATGGTCTTTTAAATTTCCCGGTCCGCAGTTCATTTGTTGTAATAAAAAGCAAGAATTCTTCTCTAATATTACTTACAAAAATCATTGTTTTAGACATGGGGTGATATGATTAAGGCACTCATTCTTTTGTTGACAACATTTTTGTTCGTTTTGGCACCATTGCTTATCAATAGGTCTTTGGTATTCCCATTGGTACAAATTGTGAACCTCTCATTGCAAATCTTTTCCTGTTTTGTTACGGACGAGACTTCATGAAAAAAAAAGATGAAACCGTACAAAGAAGTGATAAACTTATTTCTATTTTCAATGATAAAAGCAGATCTATTGACTATATTCTTATATTTGACAAACAATAGATTTTAGATTATGTAGACATCATTTAATTACAAGATCTGAAACTAAAGAAAGCTAACAACAATTCCAAATACTGCCCTTAATGGATCTAACTTTTATCATTGACTCTGGTAAAATAAAAACTAAAATTTATGATTAAGTCATTATTTTGATTTCACTATTTCTAATTTCCCTTTTCCTGACCGCGACATTCCTCTAGCCCCATCTCAAGGGTTGTATATATATCTCAATTGATACAATTCGAACTTGTTTGTGCTATTACTCAAATTTATTGAACAGGTTAGGCGTGGCTTAATTTTCTCTGTCTTATAGGTAAGATTAAAACGAATAATCCCGATATAATTGACCCGTGACCAGCCAGGTAAATAAAATAGAATAATACTGTTGACGATTTTAATGAACGTAACTTTCTATCACAGCCAAACTTCTACAACATGATTTCATATTTCATAAATACATGTAAGAAGTTTTATAGAAGATAATTATGAACATGTGATATCAAAATATGGCGTTTTTCGCAAACACCTTATTCTTAAAGGCATATTTCATTCTCCTTTTTTACCGAAATATTATTAACAAAATGCAAAACAGATTAAAAAAAAGAAAAACTGGGACGCATCTTACATTCTTTGCGTAATTGGGGATGTTGACAGGACATTCTGCACGAATCTGTTACATTAGCTTTGGGATCCAATGACCTGAAGATTTTACACACGTCCTAGTCTCTCCCTGATTCTGCCGATGTCTTCTGAAATATATGATGATTCGTAACCAAATCATTTGGGAATTTTGAGATTGATTTTTCTTCAGTTATCCGACAGTGTTTAATCTGCCGACTAGGCTCCAGTGGAGATGGCCGAAAGATCCCATCTTTCAAAATTTTTACATTTACGTCTTTTTTTCATGTTCAAGATTGTGCACATGGAGTTAGTAGTTAACTGGTATTGGGTTTTATTCGTATTTTTTACACTGCTGGGAAACGGGACAGAGAAAGGAAAGGTTTGGGTACCAATAAACCTATATTACCGTATTGCTATCTTTTGCTAGTGCTAGTACCAAATCTGTATAATTTTGCACACGACGAGAAATCGCCGATCCTATCGTAGTAACTCTGTTCCAACCTTTAGTTGCCAGTACTTTTCTATCTACATACTTTCCGCATTTGTTATAGAGCTGATAGTGAGGCATATACTGTCCGAAAGATCATAGAACTTCTGAATGAGTGTTTTTGTCTGATTTGCATTATTTCGATTTCATCTCATGTACTAGTGATGGAAAAAACAAGATTTTGAGTATTTTCATATTACAAATCCAGTTTGATTATCAAAAAGAGCATGTTGGATTGAATAAATAGGAATTCAGCAAGTCATTTATAATGATCTAACATGTAAAATATTAATCAGTATATTCCTAACAGATGTAATATGGCTATGTTTTTGTTGTATTAGAATCTGGCAGACACATGCTGCAATAATGCAGCTATAATTAAATCTTATTATAGGTAAATCTGTTTTCACAACAGGTGTTTTTAACACAAAAACAAAATGTATGTTATACAAACAGTTAACGCCATACTGGATAATATCAAGATGTCATCTTGTGTGCGTGTGTGTGTGTGTGTGTGTGTGTGTGGTTTAATCAAAGCTGCAAATTTGTAAAGAAATTAACAAAAATTAAAAAAACTAAACTTTGATATTTACTTCACCAAGTCGATATCACGTTCTCCAGTATTTCCGTAACTTCAGGAGTAGCGAATGACGAGACTTTCCGTGATTTTAAATTTGCAATCTACGTTGTCAATTATTCTCCGGTAAACATTGATATTTCATTATGCAATGATACAACCCTTTTCTATCATATCATTGTAGATTTACCAGCAAATTTTGATTCAATCCTTATCCATAATAGTAATTTAGGTTTGCTAGTAAATATTGATATCTTATTATATGCAATGATACAACATTCACAGTAACATCGGTATTTAGTTATTTATTACCACTGGGTCGATGCCTCTGCTGGTGGACTGTTAGTCCCCGAGGGTATTCACCAGCCCAGTAGTCAGTAGTTCGGTGCTGACCCGAAAGCCGATTCTATTTGGAACCTTACAATATCTAATTCTTTGTAAATTTTGTTGAAACTAAGGAGTATCTCCCTCATGCAAAGCTCTGTCCTAGCTGATTTTGGCTTTCTATTTAGATCATATTTGGTAATTTGTTCTCTATCAGTTTTAAACATCCTTGACTTTATGGTCTTCCAAACATTTAGATTTTATCTGCACTGAAGAGACATAAGTTGTCGAAATGCGCATATGCAGAATCAAAATTTACAGTAACATCGGTATTTAGTTATTTACCAGTAATATCAGTTTTGATTTTTTTATGTTACTATACAATGATATTACCTTTATCGATAATATCATCGTAAATTTAACAGTAAATTCTGATGTATTCCTATTCAATAATAAGACCTGTTTCTATTTTAGATTTACCAGTAAATTTTGATTCGCAATGACACAACCTTTATATGTAAGAGTAAGTTACAGTGTATACCGGAAGTACAACATTGTGATAACAAACTTCATTGCCATGACGGAAGTGATGAAATGAAATGTAAAGAGTTTAACAGTTTAAACGGCAGTGGTAAGATAATATTAATCAAAGCTCCAATATTAGTGTTTCAACAGAATACGTAATTTTGTATAATGACATTACATATAAAAGTTTTGTCGGTCGATCACTTTATTTTTTAAAAAGACAGTTTACTGACGTATAATTTACAATTTTAAGAATGTCTCCTGGTCATAGCAGAAGTGCCTTCACTGTCAAAGTACCTGGTCTCACATTAAATGGAGTTCGTGTGAACATACAATTTTCTGTAATTGTGGGTATTTTCTGTTCTCTCTCTTTTATAAATGCCCAGGCTTACTCACACTTACTGACCATCAAAGATGGAATAGTTACAAAAACGAGAGATTGCAGATGAAGGTTATATCAAAACTACCAAATAAAACTGGTGAAAAAGACAAAGCAACTGCTAAACCACTGGAAAATTGTCAACCTCAATGGCTTGGAACAGGCATTTCAAAAGAAATTGTGGGTTAAACCGTGCATGTGACACGCCAGACCTCCTCTTTCTTTGCGGTAGCGTCCGGTGGCAAATCAACAATGATTGCTATAGTACAAAGTAAAATTGAATCTTGAATCAGAGTTCGGACCAAAACTTCAAATTTTCAACAATGGACTGATATCTATTAAATAACTTTTTATGATCGTATGAAACGAAATGTTTTGAAGCCTTAATAAGCCAATCACTGAGATAAATATGCCTTCTAAGAAAGCGTGCATCATTGGTGCTAGCTCTCGCATAACAAATCAACTGTGACACACAACTCCTTAAGCAGATGTTGGATATTTTCTGTCAATTTTAGAGAATGTGATAATTTTGAAATTAAAGTCGTAACTAAGTTTCTGTCGTTAGTTTAAGTACGGAGATGCAAGTCCAGAAAAGATGTAGATCTAGTTTTTTTTCTGTTGTTTCCTTTATCTTTAGTTTGAGAATTTTTAATTTGTATATCTTTTAAAGAAAGAAATTTATTTTTTGTACTTGAAATAAATGAAACAACATTCCAACATTCAACTATCAATAAAAATTTTATTCAAATAATTCATTGTCCTTAATATCTGCAAAAACAGATTGACAGATTCATATGAAGGGTGCTATCCATATGTATCAAATGAAAAATGTTCCTGACAGTTTCATATGAAGCGTGTAATCCGTATGTATCAAATGAAAAATGTTCTTTTCTATCGCATTCCCGCTATTTCATTTAATTGTAAAATGAGCGAGAACCGAACCGTCAGTCTAAAATAATAATAAAGAATTTAGTTCAAAGTTATCTTAACTTACATTTTTCCTAAATGAAAACCCACTGCGTGGTTACATGCAAACATGCAAACTTTTGTTGTTCATATAAAACGCACAACACTTGCATCAAAACCCTGTTTAGACCAAATTGAAAGGAGGCTGATGCAAATGAAATTAAAGTTACCGTTGATTTTCTTTCTGCATAAAGTCATTTCGATATTCATTTCTCTTCAGTGCAGATCACACCAAAACATTTGGAACACCGAAAACCGAATGATGTACAATGGCAGATAGAGAACAGTTTACCAATGATCTGAAAAGAAAAGCCAAAATCAGCTAAGGACTAACATTAAAATTACTTTATGTTTCGAATGTATTTATAGGGATTTTGTCCCGTTTACATTTAATCCATATCCCTTTATTTGTTCATTATAAATGAAGGTCATCTCAAACAACTGTATTTTGTTATGATACTGTATTAATCTTATGAAGACATACTTTTCATTCCAGGTAGTCGACAGTATACATTACAAAATTCTATAATAATCTTTTTGACAGTTATTTTGGTAAGATTGACAACAAACCATCCGGTATGACAGGATAGGAATTGGTGTAGAGATTCTAAATAGCTGTGATATTCTTTACATACCAGACATACATACCAATATGGAATGTGTCTTGCCTGTCTACTTGAACAATACTGCAAAATGTGATGCAAGGAGAAATCTAAGAAACGTAGTTATACTTCATGACGTATATTGTTTATGAATGTTATTTCATCTGATGTTATGACTGAACTGTCGTTTTTAATATTGACTGTCCTCTGTTATTGAAATCACACGTATACCTTTATTAACTGTCATGAAGCATTTTTGGAAAAGAAAACTGATGAATGTTGTTTTTGTAAAATATGTCACACCCAATTGTTGCAAAACCGTCATAGGTATGGTGACTGTTGAAAATCAGTGTCAGCAATACTAAAACTTGATAGAATTTAACCATAAATATAAAAGATAGGGCACTTTTTCTTTATTTGATATTATACAGGTGTCCACAGTATTATAACTTGATAGAATTTAACCATAAATATAAAAGGCAGGGCACTTTTTCTCTTTTTTATATTATACCGGTGTCTGCAATACTATCACTTGATAGAATTTATTCATAAATATAAAAGATAGGGCACTTTTTCTCTATTTTATATTATAACGGTGTCCGCTATACTATAACTTGATAGAATTTAACCATAAATATAAAATATAGGGCACTTTTTCTCTTTTTTATATTATACCAGTGTCAGCAATACTAAAACTTGATAGAATTTAACCATAAATATAAAAGATAGGGCACTTTTTCTTTATTTGATATTATACAGGTGTCTGCAATATTATAACTTGATAGAATTTAACCATAAATATAAAAGATAGGGCACTTTTTTCAATTTTATATTATTCCGGTGTCCGCAATATTAAAATTTGATAGAATTTAACCATAAATATAAAAGATAGGGCACCTTTTCTCTACTTCATATTATACCGGTGTCCGCAATACTATAACTTGATAGAATTTAATCGTAAATATAAAAGATAGGGCACTTTTTCTCTATTTTATATTATACCCGTGTCCGCAATACTATAACTTGATAGAATTTAACCATAAATATAAAAGGCAGGGCACTTTTTCTCTATTTTATATTATACCAGTGTCTGCAATACTATAACTTGAAAGAATTTAACCATAAATATAAAAGATAGGGCACTTTTTCTCTATTTTATATTAAACCGGTGTCCGCAATACTATAACTTGATAGAATTTAAGCATAAAAATAAAAGATAGGGCACTTTTCTCTATTTTATATTATACTGGTGTCTGCAATACTATAACTTGATAGAATTTATCCATAAATGTAAAAGATAGGCACTTTTTCTCTATTTCATATCATTCCGATGTCCGCAATACTATAACTTGATAGAATTTAACCATAAATATAAAAGATAGGGCACCTTTTCTATATTTTTTTTATACCGATGTACGCAATGCTATAACTTTATAGAATTTAACCATTTATATGAGAGATAGGGCACCTTTTCTCTATTTTATATTATACTGGTGTCCGCAATACTATAACTTGATAGAATTTATCATAAATATAAAAGATAGGGCACTTTTTCTCTATTTTATAAAATACCAGTGTCCGCAATACTATAACTTGATAGAATTTAACCATAAATATAAAAGGCAGGGCACTTTTTCTCTATTTTCTATTATACCGGTGTCTGCAATACTATAACTTGATAGAATTTAAACATAAATATAAAAGATAGGGCACTTTCTATATTTTATATTATACCGGTGTCCGCAATACTATAACTTGATAGAATTTAACCATAAATATAAAAGATAGGGCACCTTTTCTCAATTTTATATTATACCCGTGTCCTCAATATTAAAACTTGATAGAATTTATCCATAAATATAAGAGATAGGGCACCTTTTCTCTATTTTATATTATAAAGGTGTCCGTAATACTATAACTTGATAGAATTTATCATAAATATAAAAGGCAGGGCACTTTTTCTCTATTTTATATTATACCGGTGTCCGCAATACTATAACTTTATAGAATTTAACCATAAATATAAAAGGCAGGGCACCTTTTCTCAATTTTATATTATACAGGTGTCTGCAATACTATAACTTGATAGAATTTATCCATAAATATAAAAGATAGGGCACGTTTTCTCTATTATATATTATACCGGTGTCCGCAATACTATAACTTGATAGAATTTTACCATAAATATAAAAGATAGGACACTTTTTCTCTGTTTTATATTACACCGGTGTCTGCAATACTATAACTTGATAGAATTTAACCATAAATATAAAAGATAGGGCACTTTTTCTCTATTTTATATTAAACCGGTGTCCGCAATACTATAACTTGATAGAATTTAACCATAAAAATAAAAGATAGGGCACTTTTCTCTATTTTATATTATACCGGTGTCCGCAATACTATAACTTGATAGAATTTATCCATAAATGTAAAAGATAGGGCACTTTTTCTCTATTTCATATCATACCGATGTCCGCAATACTATAACTTGATAGAATTTAACCATAAATATAAAAGATAGGGCACCTTTTCTCTATTTTATATTATATCGATGTCCGCAATGCTATAACTTTATATAATTTAACCATAAATATAAGAGATAGGGCACCTTTTCTCTATTTTATATTATACTGGTGTCCGCAATACTATAACTTGATAGAATTTATCATAAATATAAAAGATAGGGCACTTTTTCTCTATTTTATAAAATACCAGTGTCCGCAATACTATAACTTGATAAAATTTAACCATAAATATAAAAGGCAGGACACTTTTTCTCTATTTTATATTATACAGGTGTCCGCAATACTATAACTTGATAGAATTTATCCATTAATATAAAAGATAGGGCACTTTTCTCTATTCCATATCATACCGGTGTCCGCAATACTATAACTTGATAGAATTTAACCATAAATATAAAAGATAGGGCACGTTTTGTCTATAATATATTATACCGGTGTCCGAAATACTATAACTTGATATAATTTAACCATAAATATAAAAGATAGGGCACCTTTTCTCAATTTTATATTATACCAGTGTCCGCAATATTAAAACTTGATAGAATTTTACCATAAATATAAAAGATAGGGCACCTTTTCTCTATTTTATATTATACCGATGTCCGCAATGCTATAACTTTATAGAATTTAATCATAAAATAATATAAAAGATAGGGCACTTTTTCTCTATTTTATATTATACCAATGTCCGCAATACTATAACTTGATAGAATTTAACCATAAATATAAAAGATAGGGCACTTTTTCTCTATTTTATATTATACCGGTGTCCACAATACTATAACTTGATAGAATTTAACCATAAATATAAAAGATAGGGCAATTTTTCTCTATTTTATATTATATCGGTGTCCACAATACTATAACTTGATAGAATTTAACCATAAATATAAAAGATAGGGCAATTTTTCTCTATTTTATATTATACCGGCGTCTGCAATACTATAACTTGATAGAATTTAACCATAAAAATAAAAGATAGAACACTTTTTGTCTATCTTATATTATTCCGGTGTCCGCAATACGAAAACTTGATAGCATTTAACCATAAATATGAAAGATATGGCACTTTTTCTCTATTTTATGTTATACCGGTGTCCGCAATACTATAACTTGATAGAATTTAACCATAAATATAAAAGATAGGGCACTTTTTCTCTATTTTATATTATACCGGTATCTGCAATACTAAAACTTCATATAATTTAACCATAATATAAAGGAAGGTTCAGTTTTTCTATATTTTATATTATACCGGTGTCTGCAATACTTAAACTTCCTATGACTTAACCATTGATATAATAAGTTAATCTGATTAGACTTTTATTGTTCTACTATATTGAACAGGTTGATATAGCATTGAATGAAGTTGATTAAATAAAGGTTTGCGTTCCTAAACAATAAATGTTTTTGTGACAAAAATTCACCAGACGTGATACGTAATCTGATAATATTTTTATTTTCTTCTTGTAAAATCGGCGGTTGTAAAAAAGGTAAATTTCGAGTTGAAAAAAAATAAATAAACAACGGTGTTTTGCAAAAAACTGGTAAACCTATCTATAAAATGCGGAATTTAAATAAAACGAGTAAACGGACGCTACACGATACACGCAATGAATGTTACACGTTACACGATACACGATACACGATGAGCGCACACGATTTACACGATGAACGCAAACGATCTACACGATGAACGCACTCGATTCACACGATGAGCTCTATTTTGGGAATGTTGAACGTTTCCATCGCTGTATAAGGTTTTATAAGCATATGAAAAAATAAGTGTTCATAAAATCAATGCTGTTTTAGGAACATTTCTTACTTTTTTTGTTGTTTTGATTAAATCAAATATGGTTTCTGTAATTGGATATAATCATGCCTTTCTTTACATTAAACATATATAATGTTTGTCTTTGTATTCAGAGCAATTATTAATACTTAAAAATTAAAAGATCTGTGGTTTAAAATTTGACGGACTTCATCATGTTGTGAAAGCGGATTGTTCGGCTATTATTGACTGTTTTCTTAAGTCAACATGATTAATTTAGATTTAAATTCCAACGTATTAAATTAATTATTGTTACAATTGAAGTTAAAAATGTCCAAAAAAAATTTTGAATGCTTTAAGTTTTTTCAGTTAAAAACGAATGTCTTTTTACATATATTTACACCAGAAATAAATAATACATAGTTCATCCACCATTACAGACAGTGGACGAAACTAATATCAAATATTCTGATTTATAATATATATAAATTACCGATATCATCAAGTACGTGTTCACACTTCCGATATTGTTGTTTTTGAATTATCTCCCCTCTAACAGTGTTTCACAAAGTTCGACCATTTGTTAGCAATAGATACTAATTTCAGGTAATCGCCATTATTGTACATTTAGTGTATATAAATGACCTATGTGGACATGCATTCCTTCATCTTCTTTTGTTAATTTTGTATTTACATATTTATATATTATTCATGATTAATACAACTGTGATCATTATAAATAAATTCAAATATAATCAAACTGTGTTTTCACATTAAGACACTGTCGAGTATATTTATATGAGCGGAAATCTGACTGAACTCATTCATTATCCAAGCAATTGAGTAACAATTTCAGTATTGTCAATTTGAAGCCTTCAACAATACCCAACTCTTCATACTTCATAGTTCAGATCGCTCCATACGCTAGCTTGAACGGCTATCCGTTGTAAAATCAAGTACTCCTTGGCAATGGACGCAGACTTCTAAACAAATGCACAAATTACATACAAACTACTGTTTGGTAATGGACGCGGATTTCTTGACAAATAAAAAAATACATACCAAGAACTCAGTAAAAATGTTTAAAAATGTAAAGAAGTTATTGTAAATTGAATTTCTGCAGATGGACATTTTAACAACTTTTTTCTCTTCAGCGCTAATCAAATCAATTTTGAAAAACATAAACTGAAATATGTGTAAGCGCAATGAACTCGGAGTTATACAAAATGTAAATGAATCTAAAACTTACATTGCAATTTTCCTTAACAAAAAACGAAGAGTTATGTAAATAAAAAATGAAAGTTACATTACCAAATATTCTTTAGCAATGGATTTTTTAGTTTTAAACAATGTAGAAATTACGTATTGAGTCATCTTCACAATAATATACAATTATTGACTGATACGAAGACAACAGCTTTTTTGTTAGACACGAACACCAAACTGTTGACCGAGGTCGTTAGGCCTGTGGTATACGATGAAATACGTCAAATTGCTGTAAATTCTATTTATTTTAGATACACCATGAAATGAAATAACTCGGTTCTAAACAATGATCGGCTTGCAATTTTATTTGCTGGCAGACATTTAAAAAGTGCTGAAATATATAAAACTGGAATGGAACTGTACTAATCTGTGATAAACTTATTTCAATTTTCAATGATACATTGACGATATCCTTACTATTGACAAACCCCAGTTTTTAGATTATGTCGACATCATTTACCCATAAGAACTGAAACTAAATAAAGCAAACAATGATTCTAAATACTGCCCTTTTCTAGATCTTAGTATCACCATTGACGCTGGAAAAATAAAACTAAAACTTATGAATAAAGGGATGATTTTTTTTTCACTATTAGTAATTTCCCTTTTCTGACGGCGACGTTCTTCTACCTCCATCCTACATATCTCAACTGGTACCATTCGCACGCGTCTGGTCTACCCTAGACGATTTAAATGAGCGTAACCTCACTCTCACAACAGGGTTACAGATTTCATAAATTATTGAATACTTTTAAGAAGTTTCCAAAAGATATGAACAGTTGATATCTGAATATGACGTGACTTGCAAACAACTTATTACAAAGGGCATTTCTCATCCTCGATTTTACGGAAATGTTGTTAAAAAATGCCACAAACTGATAAAAAAAAATCCAATGAAATTGGGACGTAACTTACAACTTACTCGTTACGCAATAGTGGATATCGACGGGATATTCTATGTCAATCCGTTAAATTGGGTTTGGATTCCAGTGACCTGAAGATTTAAAATATATACTGGCATCTCACTGATATTGCCTATGTCTGCTGAAATTCATGACGACTCTTTACCAAATCCTTCGGAAATAATGAGTTTTATTTTTTCTTCCGTAGTGCGACAATGTTTTACCAGCAGACTAGGTTCCTTTAGCTAGCCGGCAGTTTAGCGGCGAGTAGCCGGCAGTTTAGCGGAGAGCACTCTGACCCATCTTTCTCAATTACGTTTTGTAATATTCTTTTGTTTTTGAAGATAGTAATCATAGAGTTAGTAGTCTATCCATATTGGGATTAATCGTATGTTTATTATACTATAGGGAAACGGGATAAAGAAAGGAAGGTTTGAGTACCCATAAGCCGGTTAATCCCTACCTATGAAGTCTGGCTATCCCGAGTTCCTATTGTTATAAACGTTTGTCTCTCGTCTGTTTTTTTTTTTTTTTTTTTTTTTTTTTTTTTGTGGATTGTGGCATGTGATTGTAGTTTTCGGCCATTGTAGGTGTTTACTGTTATCTTGGTTGTATATTTAAGAACAAACCAGCCGATGGATTACGACATCACGTGGTTATTATTTAGTCTTTGTCGTCTGTTTACAATTGAAGATTGCAACGTACACATTTTTTCTAAATTGCCTGGTTTGCTCTTTACTTTTATTCAGTGCTTTTTAAAATGTCTGTCAGCAAATAAAATTGCAAATCGATAATTTTTTAGAACGTTATTTCATTTCTTAGTGTATCTAAAATGTTTATTATTTCATACAACATAAAATTATTTCATACAACATAAACAGTGATTAGCATTTACAGCCAAAAAAGACGCATTTAACTGTAAAGTACAGTTTACACGTATAATATGCATTTCACGGTAAACTGCATCGTAAAAGATGTATTTTACCGTATACTAGAGGTTGAATCGGTTAACATGTGCAGTATAGAGGCATTTTGATTTATTTTAAACATACACAAGCAAACGAAAACCAAAGCAATATGCGCATCTAACATATAAAATATATTATCTTAGTATGCTTTGGTGGTTAATTAGTTTTGATGTATAACAAAACAGTTACAGACAAGTTTTTTGAACAACAGCTGTTTTGTTAGACCCTCAAATCAAACTTCCCCGAGGCCTGTTGACCTTGGGCAACAATTCGGTTTTCAGATCTAACAAAACAGCTGTTGTCCTCACAACAGTCAATGTTCAGACACATGTCTTCGTCTAGAAAAAATCCATCAGTTATGTAGAAAGAGCTGTTTCAAATGATAATTTGATCACATAAATTTAAAGAGAGGGAAATGCTGAAATCTGTAAGTCATGTCAAGCACAACGTGAACTCAATCAAGAAATTCTGTGTAAATAGATATAAAGGCTACGATTATATATTATACACTCTTTCTCATTAGACATACTGTAATTGTACTTTTTTTCGCGGGTACTTATTTTCGCGGATTTCTGTCTGCATAAAAGTTCACGGGTATTTAATTTCACGGTTTTGTCATAAAACTTACGCTTTAAATTATTAATTACGTATATTTATACGTATTCGCGTGTATTTATTTTCGCGGAAAAGTGTTTTCCGCGAAATTCGTGAAAATAAGTACACCGCGAACATAAGTACAATTACAGTAGTAATCTCCGTGACCGCCTCTTTAATCAAGACTTCCAAAAAATTACGTCTTATACGATCATTAAAAAAGTGCTTTAAAAGATATCAGTCCCTTGTGGGAAAATTTGAAGTTTCGATCCGAACTTCGATTCAAGATTCTTTCTTAACTTGATACTGGGATGATCATTTCTTTTCACTGGCAATTGCTGTTGAGTTGCTACAGGACACTAACGCAATTGAAGGGGAGGTTTGGCTAGCCATAAAACCGGTTTAACCCACCATTTCTTTTGAAATGATTGTACCAAGTCAGGACCATTGTGGTCGACAATTTTGCCGAAGGTTTCCACCTGATTTGTTTGTTTATCTTATTGACACTCTGTTCGGTTATTTTGTTATCACCCCCATTCACACAAAAACAATAAAGAAATACCGACGTCACTCAATATAGTTTACTGTCTCAAAAATGTACAGAAGTTTTACGATTTTCACAATGATTTGACAGACCGATACAATGTTTCTATTTCACAGATGAAAATATATATCTTTTGATAGATACGGAGTTTATTACCCGACTGACAAACACCCACTTTGACAAAGCCAGACTTTTCAGTTGCAGTGTGACGGGTGCCACGCGTTGAGCAGATCATGCTAACCCTTTAAGAGCACCTAATGATACTTTATTTTTTTGTAGGGGTTCACGCTGTTAGTATTTTAGTTTTGTAATGCTCTTGTTCATTTTTGCTGATTTGTTTTGTCTTTGTCATGTTGTTTCAATTCGTGTTGGATATGGGTTGCCGTGTTTTTGGATTTTTGATTTTGGACTTTCCCTTTCCTCATTTTTGCTTCGGTATTCGTTTGCAGATATATCCTGCATATCGCCATTTGGACAACTTATTTATCGCGGGAATATGCTGATTAATTAGGAACGTAGGCCTTGTTTATAACTTGAGTCATGAAACCTTTAAAAAACGTAAATAATTCAACTTATTGCCCCCAATGTACTTTTTTGTTGCCCTGTATCAAAGTCTAGTATTTGGATTTATTTTATGTTTGACGATTGGTATAACTTCTGGTGATATGTTTAATATATTTAATGCGCAACCTGGACTTGTGCTGCTGTAATGGATGCTTTATTATATTTGGTTGTTTACATAACATTGCAACGACATGAGCAGCTAGATGGATGATTCTTTGTATGGGAGGTATGTCATGTACTTCAGGGACTCGTATAGTAGAATTGATGATTGGTAATATTTGGTGTTATATAATTCACTGCATGGACTTTTGTAGCTGGAATAAGTTTTCGTTACATTTGACAGTATGTAATACATTGAAGGGACTTGTACAGCTAGAATGGATTTTCTGTACATTGGCAATGCTTAGTACAGTGTAATATATATTCACTGGACTTGGGTGGTGGTTCTCTTCTTTTAACTGTTGTTTTTCATGACTATCTAAATTAAAACAGAAAGATTCTTGGAAACATAGTTTTTTTTTATATTTTGTATTATATTCCAATAATAATCTAAATGCACAATATGATATACATATACATTTCAATAATTTGTTTCACGCAATTCGGTCATTAAAACTGAAATGATGATCCCGTCTAATTCAGACTTAAATGTGCGAAATAAAAGCAACACACGCAGTATGAAACCATATTGAAGCTGAAATTTATTAGGAACCTAACCTGGTGATGATGTTGATTTTGGTGTATTTGCTTGGAGTTGTTCTATACCAGCACGTGATCCTGGTTGCAGGAGTTTGCAGATCAAAACTTGGTAAGTAAATAGCGTGTATAAACTATGTTAGAAAGGCGTTGATAAATCGTTTTTCTAAAGTTGAGTTGACGATTCGTGCAATGTCCTAGCTACAGCGATATTTGAACCTCGATACTGTAGACATATGATGAAAACTTATTGCAAAAGTATATTCTAAAATACTGTATCGAAAATATTTGTATTTGTTCCTGTAGTTCAGAAACATCAAACTCACTGACTTGATATTTTACTAGGACTAATTAGGGACTTTCATACATAAGCAAACGAATACAGAAGCAAACAGGCAGAAATAGGGAAAATTCTGGAATACAAAATTTAATGGGACTATATTGTCTGTCTTCCACGAATTTAATCGATCATAACATGTCCTTGAGTGATGCTTTCCAAAAGTTTTGTCTTTCAGGCCTGAACACAATCTAAGATGACCAAATAATGAAACAGTTTCATATTGAACAATCAGAACAAAATATCTGATCCAGAACTTAAACTAAGCATGGTGATAGTTATAGACACAGTTCAACATCATACTCAGTAGACCTTAAATTTAGAGATTTTTCTCCTTTTAAACCAGGCGGTGAAACAATAGTACTTGCATGATGTTTTAAAAGAAGGTAAAGGTCTTAAACTCATTGGCACAATAAGTTGGTAAACACAATCTAAAAGATTTTTTAAAGAATTAAATCATATTTGCTTACAAAAATCCATACCTGATAATAAGACCCTATCATCAGGAAAATTAGATTACACATAGAACTAAAAACAATTTCAAAGTATGTTTACTTAAATACTTGCATTTGTCCTTTGACTGTCTTGACGATTGTGTACATCATACAACAGCTTATCTAAAGCGCTTTTCATAAGGGTTTGAATGATATATCTGAACTTTAGTTTTAAAAATTTGTTAAAAAGTCAAAAACAATAGATTTTTACCATGCTTATGATTCATATTTACAACATTTATTGGCATTTTGTTCTTCCACGTCTTTCGCATTATAATGCCATAATATGTTACGATTTAAAAATGATCACTGTCATACCTGTTAACCTTCTGAAACCCAGTTGCAGGAGATCTCCTGCAATGCAATTCAAAATTGCAGGAGATTTTGCCTAATGCAATAATCGACATTCAAATCGTAAATAGCAGTTACATTCCACCCCCACCCCCCCTTTTATTTTGTTTAATGCTTTAAATCATTAAGTATTTGAAATTCAGATATATTATCACAAATTGGATATTATCTTGGACTAAGATTTAAATGTAAATTCCATCTAACATGGGGTTGTTACGTTTGGTTTTCATTTCACAGTTTCTTTAATGTGAAATATATTATATTCAACATTAAAAAGTTATAGCAATAGACAATATTTATTGTGCAAACACATTTGCAGTAAATGGTTATGGCATGATGAAAAACAAACAATATCAATAACATAAAAATCGACTGAACATATTATATGTAAGTTAATTTGAATGAAAGTCATGATGTGACAGTGGTTTTAAATATTTGGAGTTACTGCATTATGAATTTATTCTAAGTTGCCAACATTCTGACATACATTTTATTGTCAATTTAGGTAAATTATATGAATTACTATTAAGCAAATATGAGATTTTACTCATAGTTAAATGATAGTTTGGATAAAATTTATTTGTACATTTTTTGAGTTTTTCTATGAATAATTTTCTTTGTGTTGAATAATGGGTGCATGTTGAGAAAAAATGGTATTCATCCTCAACATCACCACTATTACATGAAATACAAAGACGATTATTCCTTTCAGTATTATTATATCGGCCATTTTCTATGGCTAGTTTGTGTGCACTTAGGCGAAATTTACTGATCTGTCTTGTTTTGATTTAAAAATCTCAAGATAAGCAGGCCTTTTAAAAGGGGTATGTACTATTGATGGGATGTATTAAGTATAAAACGGGTTATTGAAGGAATTAAAGAACATTATCATTGTATCAATACGTGTTATGTATTCCAATACACAAACCTAAATAAAAAAAAATATTATTGGATATAATATGACACCAAAAAATTGTTTAAAGTTTTTGTTTTGAAAACACTGTATTTCTTAGTTAATGGAACAATTGATGCAGGTGCACCATTGTTAGCCTTTGGTTAAAAATAACTAAATACCGAAGTCACTGTGAATTTACTTTCTGCATATGCGCATTTCGACAACTTATGTCTCATCAGTGCAGATAAAATCTAAATGTTTGGAAGACCATAAACTCAAAGATGTTTAAAAACTGACAGAGAACAAATAACCAAAACGATCTAAATTTAAAGCCAAAATCAGCTAAGGACAGATCTTTGCGTGAGGGAGATACTCCTTAGTTTTCAATAAAATTAAGCGATTTAATTGACAATTTAATTTTGCTTTAAGCATTTTGTCTTTTTTTAGAAATCAAATTTACTTCTACTTTTTCAGAATGTGACTCTTTGGACGAAATGGAAAGACTGACATCTAAAAATAGTGAGTATGCTTTTTTGTGTTTGTTATACTGCTTTATCATTAAAACGTATGTTAAAATGAACCTGAATACTTTCAAGTTGTGGAGACTAGGAGGTTTGTGATCTGCCTTAGACTATTCGACCACGGTCATCGATATGTCACCACTACAGAATTACCATTGATCAATTTATTTGAAAATGCGAATAATTTTAATACTTATATAATATGTTTTCAAAAATTTTAATCTTTTTACTTAGTTTATGCATGCAGCCCTAAAATGAAATCAAATAATAGTAACAAAACATACTATTAATAAGAGCTGGTTCAACATGACGCACAACCTATACCAGATTCATTAATTTTTCCGAGAAGAAACACACTATGTATACGAGTCACAGGGTAACTGTTCCTTGATAGTCCTACATCACCAAACATGTGAAATTCGGAGGAGAGTTACGTCCTTTAGGTGAGAAATTTTTGAAAAAACAAATCAACTCAAAAAGGGTGTTTTTCTTTACAATTGCAAACTAGAATATTGTAGCTACTGTATCACATTAGCGCGTGACTTATAACTATAAAAATAAATTGGTCGTTTGTTTGTTAATAAAGTTAAAACGTCTGTTCCTCTGTTCACATTGCTAGTGCTTTAGTTTTGTGGCGTTCTTGTTCATTTGTTTTGTCATTGTCATACTGTCTCAATTCGTGTTGGATATGAATTGCAGTGATTTCGGATTTTTGATTCTTGATTTCCCTCTTTCATCTTTTTTTGCTTATGTTTTCGTTTGCCCATCCCTCATCCCTGCTTTGGCAGAAACTAAGGCAAGTTTTACAGCAATAATACTGACTGAAAGTTAATAAATTGTGAATCAACGACAGTAGAATTCGGAAGCAACAAGGGAAGTGATGATCACAAAAGTCCAAAGACATGGCAAAAACTGCAACAGAGAAAAACAAAAACAAAACAAGGACGTGAGACAGCCACAATACACGGAAATAAAAAGACTATATTAAGAACAAAGGCACTCATAGTGTGAACTCCCATGAAAACCGAGACTGACATCAGGTGCTTCGGAAGGGTAAGCATGTCCTGCTCCACTAGCGACACCCGTCACACTATCAATGAGGCATGTATGGATTTGAAAGATCTGTTAGAAGCTGATTGTTTAATGCCATTTTCTAACCCTTAGACAAAACCTATTAAAATACTTGGTACGTGTTACTTATCTAACCCTCAAACAGTACCAAGGTAAAATTTTGGTAGACTTAAGTCAATTTCTTGTTCTCAAACATTGACAAGGACAAATCGGCACCACATACATCTTTAACGAAAAAAAAAAAACTAAAACTTAACAATATGACAACACGAAAAACTAAAGCACTTACAGTGTGAACTCCAATACAAACCGAGAGAGACATCAGGTTCTCCGAAATTTGAATATTTTAATTGATAATGTTAATTTAATTTGAGAATGTAATTGATTATGACCTAAATGCTGGAAATGACTATTTAACATACAGAAGAATGGTTTTCATTTGTTGCTGCTCATGGAGTCACTGACACAGTTTGCTGCGATGAACAAACAAAATAGGCATTTATGACTTATTCATGTCATTTGCCTTGAAATAGAAATTCAGTTACAGACATAAAATATGTACAGTGTTAAGCCATTAAACATTTTGACATAAACACTTTTCTGGGTCGTTTTCTGTCTGTTTTTTCTTTTCCTTTTAGCATAATATATTTTTCTACCTCCTTTGTTCAAGGTTGCATGGATATTCCTATTTTTGTTGTTAAGTATTAGTTCCGTCAGTTGAAATACCAATATGAACGAATTGTGCTCATCTACTGTCTGATTTGTTCTTACACCCTTCAGAGACTCGAAAAAGCTCAAACATTTTTTTTAAATGCTAGATCATTCAATCTCTTTTTAGATACATCGATGATGTTCTTTCAATCAATAATGCATCTTTTGCTAAATGGATCCCATATCCCATAAATTATCCTCCAGAATAAGGATTAAGGACACAACCAAAAACCAATAGACCTGTTACTTTTTTTTTGGACTTAATCTTAAATTTGACGAAAAAACGGTCATCTCAGTTCTAAACTTAATGACATAATGATCTTGAATAACAAAGTTGTAAATTTTCCTAATATGGACAGTAGTATTCCAACTTCCCTTGCTAACGGAGTGCATGTTTCACTATGATTTTTTCTTGAGAGTTAGCACCTATAATCCAGACTTTTCCATTAGGGATATTTATCTCCGTGACCGTCTTATTAATGAAGATTTCAAAGAATTCAGTCCCATAAAAAGAACTTTACAGATATGAGTCCTTTGTGGGAAAATTTTTGGAGTTTCGGTCCGAACTGTGATTTAAAAAACATTTTTTACTTAGTCCCGGGGTGAACATGTCTTTTAAACATCGATGACCTTTCAATACAAGTGCTGTTGAGTTGCTACCCGACAAAAACACAATGAAAGTGGATGCTTTGGTAGCCATAAAACCGGTTTAACCTACAATTTCTTTTAAAATCCCTGAACCAAGTCAGGACCATGTCGGTTGACAATTTTTCCCGTGGTTTTGCACCTACTTTGTTTTTTTGCCATTTGGATCTCGTCCTTTGAAGCTCCTGTTCTGTAATTTTTCTATTGCCCTGGTTGGTTATTTGTTCTCGATTAGGTTTCACAAAGTTTTGGGTTTTAGTCTTCAAAATGTTTTGATTTCATTTGCACTAGAGAGACATTAATTGTCGAAATGGCCATATCGAGAAACAAAATGTACAATAACTTCTTTATTTTATTCTTTGTTTAATAATGGTCAAATGGTATTCATCGTTATTTCAGATGACCACAATATATTATTCAATTTTAATTATCAAACCAATACTGTATGGGATGTCTATCAGGTGCCCCTTCTAAGATTTTTCAAAAGACTTTGCATGTATTGTTTTGCATTAATCATTTGATGTTCAAAACAAGTAAAGCAATGTCTAAATCTCTAGCATAATGAATCTTATATATGACTTTGGAATCTTCAAAGCAAAACTTCATTTACACATATAAATTTTATACATGTCTAATAAACCTCCTGCGTATGATCTCAGCATCTCTTTTCTGAGCAAAAATAACTGGAACTCGTAAATCAGAACTCAAGGTACAGTTTATTTGTTATGATATACAATTTAATGTATACGGATTCTGTGAGTTATGTGACTTTAATGTTACATCAAAGTTGCTATTTAATGTTTCAACTACAGCGTTTATTAGGCATCTAATAGGCATTTACTAAGGCGTGTATTACTCGAGTGGTGCTCGCCGACGGTTTAGCGTCGAGCACCCCTCGATTAATCTTTCAACATTACATATTGTCATTTTCTCTCTTTTCAAGATTGTGGTCATGGATTTAGAGGTCTACCTGTATGGGGCTTTATTCGTATGTTTATTACATTTGTATACTATAGTGAAACTGGACAGATAAAAGGGGGTTGGTTACCCATAAACTGGTTTAACCATACCGCTTGCTTTTGCTAGTGCCGGTACCAAGTCCGGCTGTCCCGAGTTCCTATCGGTGTTTACGTTTATCTTTTATCTTGTTTGTGTTTTTCCTGTGTAGTTCCCTGGCAGATTTTGGCAAGTGATTGTAATTTTCAGCTATTGCAGATGTTTTCTGTTATCCCCTTTTTTACATAATACATATATAAGTGACAGAATCGTTTTCTTATCTTACAGAATGTCAAAGACTTAAAAGTGCTGAAGATGTCCCAGCATTTACAGCATATTATAAGGATACTAGAGGACTTGGTGATGAAGAATTGATAAAGTTTGATCAAGTATTAACGAACAACCAGAAGTACTACAATCCAAGTACCGGCATGTTTAAAACACCTAAAAATGGTTTATATCAGGCTTCAATCACAGTCATGTCCGTTAATAATAAAGCTCTGTTGGCGTACCTGTATAAGAATAAAACTAAGATGGTAGCAGTGTATGCCCCTGTTGGCTACAACTCTGGTTCAGTCAGTATAGCATTGATGCTGAAAAAGGACGACATGTTGTATGTGAAAAGTGGTGGCAGAGGTTATGGAATAAATAGCAGTGCGAGGCACCCATACAGCGTGTTCTCGGTCCATCTTATAAGATAAATAAATAGTTGTGGCATATTAGTCAATCTTTTTCACTGTTTAACACAGTTGCTTTCACTCATCCTTAACTTAAAACTGACAGGATATGGAGCAAATGGAAATGAGTCTAAAAATACATGGTTAAACTAAATTATGGAATAACGCTTTCATTGTGTCGTCTGTATTCACGCAGTGATGGCATATAGGAATCACTATCAGTCGTCTTGCGGACGTCGTCTGGCCTCGGCGTCACAAAAAATTTCTATCACTTTTTTCTTGGGAACCACATATCCCACCCTCCTGCAATTCAACATGACGTATTGGTGTGGGGACCAATACGGTATAAGAGACTTTGAGATCTCTGGTAAACCAACTTTCTGTTTGTGAAACTAAGAATATTTGTTTAAGTCTTGAAAATTTGTGTCACATTTTTCTCTGGAACCACATATCACAACCTTGTGCAATTGGACATGGGGTATCAGTGTGGGGACCTATAGGGTGTAAGAGAGTTTGGGGTCTCTTGCATTCTCACTTCCTGTTTGATAAAACTGACAATATTTCTTGAAAATTGTCTCTCATATTTTTCTCTCAAGTCTACAAATTTAAAAAAATAGTTTTTATACTGGTATTTTTCAGAAAGGATATTGGAATGCTTATTTAAAAAAAATACTAAGGTTATATAATAAGAGATTGGCAGGTTTGAAAGCCGCTCTTACGCTACACCGTATAAAACAAACGTATGAGGAACGCATGAAAATCTTTTTTGTACGGTGATAAATATTTTTGTTCTTTCATGAATTACAATGAAAACGCACAAAAACCGGAGGCATACAGAAAGTACACCGAGCATGCAGAGTCCTTGTCCCGTATAAACCGAACTCGCACCGAACTGGCGCCGGAACCCTAAAGGACGAGCACCGAATAAATCGTATAAATTAACAGTAACTTCGGTATTTTGATATATATAACGGTGACATACCGGATGAATACCGAATAAAACGGATTGTTAACGACAACGTTCCCCACGAGTACGGAGTAAAAACGAATTGAATAGGTACTTTGTTTAACTATCGATTTTAAAGACGATACATGTGTCTTTTTACCGCAAAACAACTTATTGTACACAGATAATAATTACGGATTGCTTGACCAATTAAATTCATTTTTTCCCAAAATGTCACCGAATAGAAAGGGAAGGAAATGACCTAAGAAAAGAACTGTCGGGTTACAGTTAACCTTCTCCACCAACGACCCAAGGCGAAAATGCCAGTGATGATACTCAAGACCCAATCGTAACAACTTGGTCATTTCCGATACTCTATTTTTTAGAGTAGCGGAAATGGCCGAGTTGTTACGATTGACTCAAGACCAAGATCAGGTTAAAGTTTTACAGTCTCTAAGCGGATGCTGCTTAACACATTACGTTTTTAAACGGTGAGAAAACGGACAATTTTTTTTCTCATTTTGATGCTTTTGGTTTATGTCAGAATAATGTTACAATATAAATACAATTCATCAAACACTGCATAACTCTTGCAATTACTAAATTAAATAAACAACTTTAAAAACAAAATTAGTGTGCAACACCTTCTATTTGATTACCACATAATAAGCAACCATTGTAAATTGGTTTTAAGCAAAATAGAAATGGTAAAAGTAGGCCACAATCTAAAAGGTAAATATGACAAAATATACAAAGTTAAAAATAATAAAAGACCAACTAAAAATCAGAAGAAAGGAACAGAAAGTATGGTTCAAATCATCGGCCTAATAGCCTACAAATATGGGGCAACCAGATAAATTCTATTCCTCTTCAGTGGTTTAAGTGTCTATGGTTCTAGCAGGACCATCATTTTGATTTTCCGTCCGGTTGCATCATAGTTGCAGCCATAAGGTCGAAATATGGGCCTTTTTCTGTTCCTTTCTTGTGATTTTTAGCTGTTTCTCTTTGTTTATATCGTTTTATATTTTATATTTTGCGCTAATTATCTTTTAAATGCGGCCTACTTTTACGATTTTTTTTTTTTTTTTTGTTAATTACATTTAATTTTGGTCATTGCACAACATATATATATTTTCATTCGGTGCTCGTCCGGTTGGCTTCCGCTGTAAGTCCGGAACTCGAACGGTTTATACGTTATCTCTTCGTTAAAAATCCGTTTCGTCAATTTAATCTTCGTACATGAACGGATGCAAGACGGAAACTAACGAATGAATAACGTATATACAACGCATGAGAACAAAACGTAAACTTACCGAACACTCAACGGACATTTTGTGCGGTAGATGTCCGTTCAAAAATTTGAACATGCTCAAAATTTTTCACCGTACAAACGGACATCACCGTACTTGTACCGTATTCACCGGATAAAGAACGGACGACAAACGTATATAAACAGAGACTAAATGATATATTTTTACGCTCGGCGTTCCTCCGGATAATACGGTGTAGTGTAAGAGGGGCTTTAAATTATAACAAAGGTCACCAACAAAGATAATTATATAGAGCCACCTCCTAAGCTTTCTGTAAAAAGAATTAAGTCAAAATTGAAGGGTGTTGGTAAAAAAATTTGTGTTTGTACCTGTTGACAAGGCTTCCACCAACGTTGCTATCGTTTGAAAGAAATATTATATCGATGTCGAACAATACGGACTGGACAAGTCAACAACTTTCAGAAGTTCCCATTGGGACGAAAAAACGTTATCCAAACAACATTATAAGGATACAGAAATGCTTAAAGTTCCACATAAGATAACACCTTGCCTTCCATCTACTGGATTCCTAAGATTCACAAAAATCCCTTCAAACATCGTTTTATTTCGGCATCTAGTAAGTGTTCCACTACTAATTTATCCATCCATTTAACTAGTTCACTTACTTGTATAAAGGAGTTGGTTATTAAATACTGTGAAAAAAAACTTACGAAAACTCTGATGCAAATTACTTTTGCAGTGTAAAAAATTCAATTGAAGTTTTGGATAAACTACAATTTATTCAAAGATCAGTCTCTTCCGTCGACAGTTATGATTTTCCCACACTTTATATTACCCTTCCACATAAGTTCATTATTTCAAAATTGGGACAACTTATTGTTCTAAAAAAAGGAACGGATTCTTCTCTAATATTATTTACAATAATTATTGTTCCTGGACATGTGATGATATGATTAATGCACTCAATCTTTTTCTGGACAACATTTTTGTTCGTTTTGGCAGCATTATTTATCAACAGGTTATAGGTTTTCCCATGGGTACAAATTGTGCACCTCTCATTGTAGATCTTTTTCTTCAAACCTCAAACTTAAAAACGTAACCATACAAAACATCTTTATTTTCAATGATAACAACAGGTATATTGACGATATCATTACTATTGACAATCCCAAGTTTTCGATTATGTAGATATTATTTAACCACAAAAACTGAAATAAAATAAAGCTAACAATGATTCCAAATACTGCCCTTTTCTGGATCTAACTATCATTATTGACGCTGGTAAAATAAAAACTAAAATATATATTATAAAAGGGATGATTTTGTTTTCACCATAACTAATTTCCATCTTCTTGACGGCGACGTTCCTCAAGCTCCACCATACGGGGTGCACATTTCTCAACTAGTACGATTCGCACGTGTTTATTCTACTCTTGACGATTTTAATGAGCGTAACATTACTATCACATCAAAACTTTCACAACAGGGTTACAGATTTCATAAGTTGTTGAATACCTATAAGATTCTTATAACAGATATGAATATTTAATATCTAAATATGGCGTTACTCGCGAACAGCTTATTACAAACGATATCTCTAATCCTCGTTTTTATGGTAATGTTGTTAAAAAATGTCAGAAACTGATTAAAATCCAGAAAAGCTGGGATGTTACTTATTTTATTTATGTAATAGGGGATATTGACAAGATACTCTGCTTGCATTCGTTTAATTAGATTTGAGATCTAGTAACCTGAAAATTTTACATACATACTCTCACTGATACTGCCGATGTCCACTGAAATATATGATGATTCTTGACTAAATCCTGCGAGAAGTTTTGAGTTTGATTTTTCTTAGTTGTGTGACAGTGTTTAAAAAGCAGACTAGGCTCCTTTAGCTAGCCGGCAGATTAGCGCCAAGCACCCCTAACCCTCGTTCAAAATTACGTAATGTCATATTCTCTCCTTTCAAGGTTAGTAGTCTACCTGTATTGGGTTTTATTCGCATGTTCACTAATCCATAGGGAAACGGGACAGATATAGGAGAGGTTTTGGTATTCATAAACTGGTTTAACCCTACCGCTGGCTTTTGCTAGTGCCGGTACCAAGTCCGGCTGTCCCGAGTTCCTATCTTTGTTTATATCTGTCTTTTGTCTTTTTTGCGTTTTTCCTGAGTAGCTCCTTAGCATATTGTGGCATGTAATTATAATTTTGAGCCATTGAAGGTGTTTACTGATTTCCCTTTTATTTCACTTTTTTTTACCTGGCTGCAATGTACTACTCATGAGATGGCGGATGTTCATGAATATCTAGACGTGTTACAAGTCTCCCTGTTTTTTTTTTCTTTTTTTTTTTTTTTTTTTTTAGAATAATGCTATTTTGTAAAACACAAAGCACAGAGACTTGAAGCAAGTCTAATGCATATTCATTACTTCATTGATACCTACATGCTTCTACCTCCACCAATGACAGTTTATCAATATCAAACCTCCATTTTGGTTTGTTCTTTCAAATTATTTTGAAAAATAAAATTTTACAACATTATTTTTATTATCATTCTGAATACATTAATCGATTAAAAAAATCACTGTTATTTTCATTTTTCAAAAACTTGAAAAAAAATGCAATATTGTGATATAATTTGTTGCTTAGTTTTATGTTGAATTACAAAAACAGGATAACAGCAAACACCTTTCAGAGTGAGTTAACATATAATTCGTTGTAGTCTTGTAAGCTTTTACTTCATATTTTTGTATGTGCGCTATTTATTGGCTATCAAATATTGATTAGTACCACATAGTCTTGATGCGAACCTTAGGTCCACGATGGTGCCGTCAAACCCTGACCTTGTATTATGGAACAACTGCGATACTAATTGATAATTCTACTCTTGATTTTACGATGTAAAAATGCATTGAATACACCGACAAACGAATAATCAAGCAAAATAAAGAAAAGGCAATATATCGTATAAAACTATCATTAATTCAAAGAATGGTACTATAGGCACTGCACAAATGGATACAGAATTATGACCAAAAAAACAAAACAAACAGGTATAAAAACCTGCAATATGTTTAAGATCTGTATACTGTTTTCAAAGACAATGGTTTGTGCACTGAACTTTGCTCGATTCCTGTTCAGCAACTTTACCTGTGATATCATGTCTGTAAATAGTGCGTTCTACGGAGAATCGACAAACCCGATAAATATGTAAAACAATTTTTGAAAATGAAATAAATAAATGAAGGTATTGATTTAAATGACATCGTAGGCACTTTTCGGGCCCAGAGATTCAAAAACTTGTTCCCGTCTATTATGACAACTAGGACAAAAAACATTATGTTGAGAAAATTATACCTAAAATTATTCTTGATGATAGTCTAGAGATTACAGACCAGGATACCATTCGCCTAGAGCAAATAAAGTTCTATAAACGCTTGTATTCGAGCTCTGGACCTATTTTCGATGAATCACATTCAGAAATTTTTTGTAATGATAATAATAATTTTATTAAAAAACCATCTAATGAAGAGATAGAATCATGTGAAGGACATCTTACTATGCAAGAATGTCTTTTTTCACTTAAAAATATGAAAAATTTCAAATCACCAGGGATAGATGGTTTTACAGTAGAATTTTACAAATTTTTCTGGAATGATATCAAAATTCCATTGGTGAGATGTTTGAATGAGAGCCTGGATGCAGGTAAATTTTCAACAAGCCAGCGACAGGGGCTTATAACATGCATCCCAAAGGAGGGAAAACCAAAACACCATTTAAAAAACTGGCGACCTATAACTCTCCTTTGTGTTGACCAAAAAATAGCTTCAGCAAGTATTGCTAATAGAATTAAACCTGTTTTAAAAACATTATTAGTGATATACAAAAAGGCTTCCTTAAAGGTAGATATATAGGTGAATGCACAAGATTGATATTTGATTTAATCGAAAAAATGAATGAGGAGGACATTCCAGGTCTCTTAGTTTTAATTGTTTTTGAAAAGGCCTTTGATACTATTGAGTGGTCTTTTTTAGAACATACATTAGATTTTTATGGTTTTGGACCTAGTTTTAAAAAATGGATAAAATGTCTATATACTGATATAAGTAGTGCTGTTTGCTATAATGGTCATGTCTCAGAATTCTTCTATCTAGAAAGAGGGGTGCGTCAAGGGGATCCTCTATCCCCATATTTATTCATACTTGTACTAGAATTGCTCAGTGCTGCCTTAAAAGATAATCCCCATATAAATGGTATACAAATTTGTGACTCGGAGTTTTTACTTAGTCAATATGCAGATGACTCTTCACTTGTTTTTGATGACAATCCAAAGTCACTTGACACCTGTCTCTATATTTTTGATAAATTTGCTGAATGTGCTGGATTGAGAGTAAATCTGGATAAGACATAAGCCATATGGGTTGGTTCAAGAAAAGGATGTAATGAAAAGATTCTGCCAGAGAAAAATTTATCTTGGAATTGGTCTGGTAAATTCAAATTATTAGGTATGAGTTACTGTTTGTTTGAGGAAGACAAAACTCTGTGTAATTTTACTGAAAAAATCAAAAGAGTCAAAACACTTTTAAACTCTTGGGCATACAGAGAACTTACATATCTCGGAAGAATTACTGTTTTAAAAACTTTGGCCCTCCCAATTTTTGTACAGTATTTTACCGTGTTACCAAACCCCCCGGTTCACATATTTAAAGAAATTCAAGATACTTTTTTTAATTTTCTATGGGATGGTAAAAAAGACAAAATTAAAAGGAATGTTATTATTAACCGGTATGAGAATGGAGGCTTGAAGATGCCACATATAGAATCGTTTTGCTATGCGTTAAAATTTACGTGGCTCCATAAACTTCTTGACCCCCTTAATTTCTCTCAATGGAAAATTTTACTGTTGGGACAGATCCAAAAATGGGGTAGTGATAAGATATTATATTTTAATAAGGAAGGATTAGATATCCTGGCAAGAAAATTAAATCCTTTCTGGAGGGATATCCTTGTAAACTTTTCTAAACTTAAACAACATGTTAATTGTACAGAGGCTGTTGATATCCTGAGTCAACCCATATGGCTAAACAACAATTTAAAAATCAATGGAAATGTGTTTTTTACCCTTCATGGTGTGAAAATAACATATTTTTCATTAATGATATTGTAGCAGAAGATAACATATTTTACTCATGGGAGGAATTGAAAATTAAATGTCATCTTCAGAATAATTTCATGCAGTATAACAGTGTATTAACTGCTATCCCAAGTACTTGGAAGAAAATAATTTTAGAGGGAGGAAAATTGACGATGTTAAATGTAAATTTATACAAAAAATTAAGGGGGAATCTAAATTATGTAAATATTTTTATTCATTATATATTGAGAATATCAAAGAAAATCCCATAAATATTCAGGAAAAATGGGAAAATGAATTATATTTAAAGGACCAAGAATGTTGGGATTATTTGTTTCAAATTCCTTTTTCAGTAACAAAAGATGCAAAGCTACAGGCTCTCCAGTTTAAATTATTACATAGAATTCTTTCAACAAATTCCTTTTTGTACAAGTGCAATCTGAAAGAGACTGAGCTGTGCTCCTTTTGTTTTGAAACAAAGGAAACACTAACTCATATCTTTTGGGAATGTAATGTAGTTAAAAACTTATGGATGTCTGTGGAGAATTTATTGAAAACTGTAGGGGTTGATTTTTCTGCAAATGCGCATACTGTCATTTTAGGATTTCAAGATGAAAATCCTCAAAATGTCATGTTAAACAATATTTGTCTTATATTAAAATATTATATTTATATGTGCAGATGCAAGGGTACTGATCTATCTTTTCGAGGGGGACTTGAATTTTTAAAATTTTCTGTTGTCATTGAAAAATTATCTACATACTATATGACCCCTACACAAAGAGTTTTCGTAAATAAAAAATGGGAATTTCTGGAAGCAGTATTCAGTGGTTAATACGTCATATTATATATATACTTTATCTTTCTTTTTTTTAAAAAAAAAAAAAGTTTATTAAATCAATATCAATTGTCGCTATTTTATTTGGTGTCTTGTATATGTGTTGTACATGTAATTTCCTGTGAGTTGTCTTTGTACTGTATGTCCATTTATTGTTCTAAAAAAATAAAAGAATTACAAAAAAAAANAAAAAAAAAAAAAAAAAAAAAAACTAGGACAAGCCTGTTATTTCCTTCTCTTACAAAAAGCCTACTACAGGTATTTTTCCAATTACTCCTCTGTATCCTGTGATGTAAATTACAAGAAGAACTACTTCAGCAGCTGAGACTGTTCCTCGTCGCCATATCGCTATGACCCATGCGGACATGTATTAATGGTAAACTTGAACATCACCGATAATAAAGAAGTTTAAAAAATTCTTTAGAAAGGGGCCTAAATAGCGCCCACCTTTGAAAATAAACTGGCACGTATGTTTTAATATTATTAAAGACGCAGTTAACAGTTATTGTTTAGAATGGTGCAAACGAGAAAGTGCAGGCAAACACGCACTCAGTATGTTCAAAGATAACATTATTACTAAAGTCACAAACAGAATAATTTATTATAAAAATAATTATAAGGAGTCACCATCTATGCTGTCTGTAAAAAAGTTGTAAGTCCGAATTAAGAGATCTTAGCAATGGATATGTGTTTGTACCAGTTGATAAAGCCTGCAACCAAGTTTCTATTATTTGAAAGAAAATTGTATCGATATTCAACAAAATGAATTGGCAAAATCTAGCACTTTCGAACGAACTTGTTTGACAAAAAAAAAAAAACATTAACCAAACAGCACTACAACGATATAGAAATGAGTTCCACCTTAAGATAACATTTTGCCTACTATGTACTGGGTTTAAAAGCTTTACAAAAATCCCTACAAATATCTTTTTATTTCGGCATCCCTTAACTATTTTACCACTAATTTATCCATCCATTTAACCAGTGCATTCAGCTGTATTAAAGAGTTAGTTATCAAATGCTGTGAAAAAACTTATCAAAATTCTGGTGTAAAATACTTTTGGAGTGTTAAAGATTCCATTGAAGCTTTAGATAAACTAAAATCAATATAGAAAAACAGTCTCGTCCATGAGAGTTTGGATCTTTCTACACTTTATACAATCCTTCGACATGACTTGGTTAAATCACAATTGGGACGACTTATAAAATGGTCTTTCAAATTTTCTAGTCTACAATTCATTTATGTAATAAAACGCAAGGATTCTTCTAATATGACTTACAAAGAATCATTGTTCCTAGACCTGCGATATATGATTACGGCACTAAATCTTTTGCTAGACAACATTTTTGTTCGTTTTGGCAACATTGTTTATCAACAGGTCATTGAAATTCCCATGGGTACACGGGTACACAATGTGCACCTCTCATTACATATTTTTTTTTGTTCTGTTACGAACGGGACTTCATGAAAAAAAAACTACAGGATGGAATCGTTAAAAAAATTGATCAACTTATTTCAATTTTTAACGATAACAGCAGGTATATCAACGATATCTTTACTATTGACAATCCCAAGTTTTTAGACTATGTCAACCTCATTTACCCACAAGAATTGAAACTTAATAAAGCTACCAATGATTCTAGATACAGCTTATTTCTCGATCTAACTTTCATCGTTGACCCTGGAAAAATTAAACTTTATGATAAAATGGGTGACTTTGATTTCAATATTACTAATTTCCCTTTTCTCGATGGCGTCGTTCCTATAGCTCCATCCTACGGGGTGTATATAT
>MJUU01043285.1:7462-31068 GCA_002080025.1 Modiolus philippinarum
TATATAGGGAAAAACAGGTATATTGTTGATTTCTTTAAAACTATTCCATAGATTTCTTTCTACTTTATTCGTGTATTAGCCCTTTAAACATACTTTCAAAAAATACAAAAATGTATTAAGAAAAATGGGGGTCACCGACTTTGTTTTCCATATAATTTGTGAAATGTGAATTTTCATAGTGATATCTATGTAAAATATTTTTATCAAATTATCTGCCTTTTTCAAAACCTTCTTCCAATTTATTTTAATTATCAAGTTACCATACCTCGTCTAATTAGATAAAGGCATGTGAAATCAAGTCCATGTAGGTCCTTTGCATTTTGTATTATGGATATAACATTGATTCATTCATTACAAATAAAAACATTTGCATATTTAAAAAGCAGATAATACCATAACAGCATAAATAACAAATTCAAATGGCAGAAGACTACCGATCTACCTTAAGCATCCTTGGAATACAAAGTCAATTACAATCATTAAAACTCCTGTTTTGGGTATGCTCACTCAAATGAAGTAGGTTAAAATCTCATGTTTACTAAAGTATCCCTTCATTTTCTCAAAATGCTAAATTAGTGTATATAATGTTAAGCTTTCAACATATTTATGATTCTGCTTTTCATGATTACAGTAGAGTTCGTTTATAACGGACAGGCTTATAACGAAGTAAGTCAAAATCCCCAGTCCCAACACTATCAAAACAACGTATTTTTGAAGGCTTATTACGAATTTTTTATAACAAAATCAGGCTTATAACGAAGAGAATTTAAACCCAAATGGTATTTCAATTGCTCAAAATTTGCCTGATGTAACCAGTCAGGGGTACAACTTAAATAAGTTATCACCAAAATCACTTAAATGAGTTACTATGAGAAACTGACGTTTTTAAATAACTTATACCAGTTATCAAGCAATAACCTATATGAGTTACTGTTTTGTTAATCAAGGGACATTACTCTGTTGATAACCTCATTAAGTTATTGAAGTCTTTTTTACATTATATTCAGTTTTGTTGAAATTCTTACTTATTGGTCACAGTTAAGTCTATTATTACACATGTATTAAGTAGTTCAAATTGACCTCAATCTAATGATGGCCTGTCTAATTGATTTTGATGGACCATTTCAAAGATAATTGAGATTTAATTTCCCAAGGGTCCAATCTTTATGGGGTTTGGCGCATGTATTTCCTCTCTTTGCGCATTTATAATTGATAGGTAATTACACAGTTAAGAATCCAAACCATATGGGAAAAACTATTGTTTGTTTGAGAAAAATCTTTATCATTAAGAAATTTGTAATCAAAGTTTGACATTCTCAAGAAATCAACATTTGATAACTTAAATAAGTTATTGCTGAAAATACATGATCACTCAATTCAGTTACACAAAAGTACTTCATTTGATTACTTGAATAGGTTACACCCCTGACTGGTAACAAAGAAAGATTGTTTAACGAATACATCGTTTACCTGTCTTTTGTTTTGCGCAAATTATTGCATATTTCAATCGTCGAGTGTACCTGACACTTCCAACTGTTACTTTTAAAAGTTAAAACAGAAATCGCAAACAGTTTTGAAGACTATTTTTCGGAAGTTGGTAATTCTACATGATTTCTCTTATAACGAACCATGCTTATAACGAAGTAAAATCGGCAGTCCCCTCGAATTCGTTATAAATGAACTCTACTGTACATCATTTTTGCTTTTTTTTTTAAGCAGGTCAATCTAAAAATACATGGTAAAACAATGCAATGAAACAACACTTTTTTTATTGTCCTTCTTGTAGAACACCATCTGTCTGGTTTCATGTTCATGTGAATTTATTCATATCTTACAAGTTTTATCCAGTGAAATAGGGTTAAAGGAATCAGTAGTAGATACTGAAGGAACCAGTAGTTATAAGTCACTGAAGGAACCAGTAGTTATAAGTCACTGAAGGAACCAGTAGTATTTCAACTTAGATGTGTCTTCTCCTAGCGTAGGAACAGTAGTGACAACCAAAGGAACCAGTATTATTCCAGTTTCTTACCTGTAGCTCCCCATCAGACTCTTTCCCAGACTTCATTATAATATCTGGAGCTTTTGGAGTACTAATGACTGTCATCGTTCTAGGTTTTATAGGAACACTAGATATTGGTGTAGTCTTTTTATATGGACTCTGTTGTGGCTTCACTGTAAAACAACAAAAAATCAAAATTTACTATAGACTTATTCTGCATTTTTCTGAATTAATCAAAAAGTTGTGTGCCATGATCTGGTACCATCAATATCACCATCCTGTCCATAGAAATATCATGCAATGGTTCTCTTCTTTTGACATCAATTTTAGGAGAACTTTCATTCTATGATATGAACATAATAAATTAGTTGAAACATGTCTAATCCAAATCTTGATATTTCTGAAAACTGTCCAATGAGATATTTTTTGCGTTTTCAAGTTCACCTTCATGTCCCTTTCTAATCCCCCAACCCCATTAATGCTAAAGATTCCAAAATTTACAATACTATCAGTCTTTGATGCTATTATTCAAGTTTTCTGTGCTTTTTATAAATTCAATTTATTCTATAATTTCATCTGTATCCCTGATAGGTAATAAATGTTTTCAAAAACTGAAAATTAAATAAATAATAAAATCACTTTTTACTTCAATTGTACCATTCAACCTCTAGCTAATGGAGGTCAAACCATTTAAATACATGTGCATAGATTTGACTTGTGCTTTCAACTAATTATCAATAAGTTTCAATGTAAAAGCTGCCAGCATTTCCAGTTTTTAATAGTTTTTCAAAAATACATTTACATTTACCCCACCACAATTTTTGCGCCTGTCCCAAGTCAGGAATATGTTGGTAATTGGCTTGTCCTGATTTCTTATAAAATTTTAGTTTCTTGATATTTGGGTTATTGGACGTTGGTTGTCTCCATTGATTTATTCACTGTTTTTACCATTTTGGGGCCATTTAGGGCTTGCTATATGGTGTGAGATTCCTCACTGTGTTGAAGACCATACGGTGACCCCTAGATGCTTTGTTTTTGGTCGTTTTAACCTGGAGATGGGATGTTGTCTCCTTGACATTTACCCCATTTCCTTTCTTTTTCATACATGTACATGTATCTGAAAAATCCCTTTAACTATTAGAAAACCTCGTTAGTGTTGGAAGTACAACAATTTGCCTGTACAAGTCACACTATAGGCATTTTATTCTCTTTTTCTACCTCTATGTTGTAAATGCCCAAGTCTATAATAAAGCAAGTTCATACTTGTCCTAATCAGATAATATATATATTCAAAGAGTAAAAACAGAAAAATAAGATTAAAAACTAAAATCTACTGAAAAAAGCAAGCTAATGATGTTATGAGTATAAAGGATGGATATTCTAAATGGTTAATATATATACTAGATTTGCAAATGAAAGATCACAAAAGCTTTCAAAACATTTCAAGTCAGCTTGAATGTATTTTTATCAAGACAACCAAAGCAATGTAAAAGCAGTTTATCATATGTAAGCTCAAAAACTTTAAAAGCAAGGGAGATAATAAAACAAACTTCCTTTGCTTTCACACAACAAAGGGAGATAATTCAATTTATCATGAATAAAAATTCATAAGAAGGCATATTTATTTTTACTAAAAGATATCATGTTCATTGTTTTCTTTCATTCTAGTGTGTTATTTCAAACTACAGGGTCATACATACCGATTTGATGTTTAGGGGTTGGACCACCAGGTGATTTAAGTCCAAGTGGGGGTGGGGTTGGCACACTAAAGCTTCTCATTGGATGCATGTTTCTTGGTAGACTTTTATGTCCATCATAGTGCCGAGGAAGACTTTTCTGGCCATCGTTGATCCTTTTATCAGGAGTAACGATGGCCGTAGGTTGAGAACGTCCTGTTATGGACAAGGCCTCTGTGGATCGAGCTGAAAACATGGATTTTATCTTTATATAGAATGCAGGAACAAATATTTGTAGACCTTTTTTCAAACAATTTGACAGCTGAATTTTTATGTGTCAGCTTTCCCTTTATACAGAGGAATTTGCAGAAAACCAACTAAATACAATTGGAGTATATAATGAATTTGACAAAAATTCCCTGATAAAAGCTACTCAAGTTTCCCTAAAGTCTGTCTTTTGTAAACCCTTGAAGCTTTACAGAGAGAATGATTCCCAGAAATCTCATAATTTCAATCAGATAACTTGGCCTCCTCTCCTAATTTCACTTTCAAATTATTAAAGAAATTGAAAAATTTTGATTTATTTCCAATTCCATGTACCATTTTTATCTAAATGACATCTTCTCTTTAGTATATGGATGTGGATTTTACCTATATGTCCAAATTCCTGATATACCACTATTTTTATTCAATTTGTCCACAAATATCTGTACCAGAAAAAAAATACAAGGTATATCCTTAACTGAAAATGACATGGAATGCAAACTGACAATATCTACTAATTCATGACAAAACTAAACAAAAACACTTGTCAAATCTGAATCACTTTCAGTCATAGGTAACTTGGACATTCATTTATGGTTTTGAAGAAAAGAAATCATTTCAATATGTTCATGTTCAGTTGAAAAATGAGAAAATCAAGATATCATTTGAACAATGAAGAATTTAATTTATTTTGGATAAGATAAATAATTTTAAGTGATTCAAATTTGACAGAATATCATGCATGTCATGCTTAACAAACATGCAAACACAATTTAAAACAATAACAGGATAAAGGACTTTAATCTTTGCAACAATTCCTGACAATGATTTTAATAAGAATCTCTTTCTTTGTGCAAAAGTCTGATTTATTTTTTAAATCAAAATTAGAGTTGTGCACAAAGAAAGAGACATATTATATCATGTCTTATTCTTTCAAATTAAAAAAGAAAAAAACCCAAAGAATGAGAAATCAGGTATATCCAAAAATTTCACTTTTCCTAAAGAATTCTAAGCCCTTGAACTTTTATGGCAATACAGAATAATGAAAATTTATGGCAGAAATACACAACAAGCAGTACACAAAATATTCTTGAACACATTAACTAGCTTCTCATATCACCCCTATTTGATTTTTATTCCTTACTTATTGCATCCAATTATCAGAGTCCCTTTTTCCCAAAGTGCCAAAATTTCCATGTAATTTATTCGTCTGATATTGCCATTCTCTCATATCGCCAAAATTTTCCATGGTAACAAAAGTGGCGATATAATGAGGCTAGATTATAAATGAATAATACTGACAAATTAAAATGCTTCAAAAACGAATATATCAGAAAAGCCATTATTTTCACAATGACAGAAAACAAAATAATCATTGTCAGGAAAAGAAACAAACTTGAGAGGTCCATTTTTACCAAAATCTTGGTTTTTGCAGGAAAACACAATGGATGCAAGATTCAAAACTTTAAAGCAAATGTAGGCTTATTATACAAAAATTAAACAAAGCTGATGATGCCTCTAAATCTATGCCTTCATAAGCAGGCTTTAGAAAAATACAAACAATTAGATCAGTGCTAAGCCTTTTTAAAAAACACAATTGCAGATAATATTTCACGTCCTTAATGTGTCTTATGTCATTTGAATTTAACTTTGAAAATCATGAATGTGTCCAAGATTTGCTAATTCTTAGAAGGTAAAAACCTTTCCGTAAGTCTATTCCCATTTTCTAAAACACTGTTCAAAGAATTGTCACACAACAAACATTTTAAATCACTTATGTACCTAGCATAAAAATTCCTGTAGATTTATCAGAGAACTAGTATACCACTGATTTTCCTGTTTCCTTACACCATCAGTGTCATTTTAGAAATTATTTAAGAAATATTTCCATGCACTTTCAACTTACAGATCTTTGAAAAGATGATCCCAAAACTTATTTGTAACAAACTACCGTATAAGTGTTTTTTCCCACCGGTTGCAGATTTTGCGATTTTTATAAAATTGTTTGATTTTATTATGAAATATTTGCAATATCTCATCATTTGCTGAATAAAGTCTCATTTAAATTATATCGTGTTATGTAATTTTTGCATGTTTGGATGACCATGAATAAAGCGAACATTAAGTATCCCAGAAAATAACAACTAATATGGTAATTTTGTGGATGATTTCAATAAAAGTCTTTGCAGAAGTTACAAAACCTATAATATCAAATTAAGACAAATTTAAAGAAAATGAAATCGTAATATTTTCTTCATAAAAGATTTTGTATGCATGACAACACTTTGGTGAATAAAAAAAAAAGTGTTGAACTGGTAACCATTTTAAAATACATGCCATAGCCAACTCTAGCAGGATAGCAGTCTTCCAGTGTGTCAGTAGCGCTGCTGAATTCATCTTCATCAAGGGTAGACAACTTATCTGTGAATAAACAACAACAATAACATGCAAGGTCATGCTAGGAAGAGAGGTTAAACAAAGGTCAAGGTCATGCAGGAATAGCCCATTATCTATGAAAATATGATCTAAATTTAGTCAAGCTTACTAGTTTATCACTCAAAATAAGGGAAAACCTGCTTACTGACCATTTTCTAAATAACCTTATGATACAAATTAGAGACAGTAATGGATCCTTATTTAATTACTAAAATTTTTCTATTTTTTTTTTTTAATATATGAAAAAGTTGGAAACAACAGCTGATCCACTTGCCTATGTGTTCTCGTTTTTAGTTAAAAAAAACAAAGATAAGAAAAATCATATAGAGGCTGTGATCATTGAATGCATGGAATACCATCAACTTATATCGTAACAAAAAATGTTCATCTGTCATTCAAGCAGCAAATGTAGATCAACCATCTTAAATCCCCAAGATGCATCCATTGACCAAAAAATCTTGATGCAATGTTTTTAAGACAAAACTGAAGACAAAATGTTTGTCTTACTGAATTTCTTCCAAAGAAGTATCATCTGACCAAAATCCATGAATACATGATTCTAATAAAAGATTTAGGATATGCAGTAAACTAAGTAGAACTTAGTCTCTGTCAGTCATTTGCAAAATGTTAGTAAAATGGAACCTATCTGTCAAACTATGGACCACAAAAAAATGTTGGATTGCACAGGATTCGGATAACATAGTTTAAAAAAACTTGAAAAGTTGTCTATGGGACTCAAAATTTATGTCATTTTTGACAGGCTATCGGAATACCCAGGTGCCGGAAGAGACAGGTTTAACTGGATAACTTAATAAACTATCTTCTGAATTTGCATCTCTGCCCTATATCCCAAGCCGCAACAGGAACTTGAACCTGAGGCTGACAAACTAATGGCTGGACAAAAAAATTGTATCTTTCACCAACTTCAATGTGAGAAGGCAAACCTAACATCATACCCTTCAAAGTACAATTTTATGAATGGAAGAAATAGCAGTTAAAGATGCTAGAAATATTTCTCTATAGTAATTAACAACAGCAAAACATTTAAAACTAAATCAGTAAGAAGGAACAACATGTAATAGGTTTGAAGTCTGACATTAGAAATCACTAAACAATATATTTAAGGGTAAATTATTGATCGATCGATTGTTTGGTGTTGATGATCATCACTGTATTTGATTATCAAAAATTTGTTATTGGAACTACAGGAAAAGAGAAAATATAATGTTTTTGAATTTCAGGGATATTTCTATTTCACAATGCCCATAATGTTAATATTCCAGAAATTTATTTAGTAAAACTTTGTAAAAAATGTGGGACAAGAAATAACCCCCCTTAACATAATCTCTGTTGTAAATTCTGAGATGAGGTGTCATGCTCAGATATTTATTGCTTTTTCATATAAAAGATCTGTGAAATCGCATGCCTATTTGTAGAGGTACCTTTTCATAAATTAAGCTCAAGACTTCGGAGGTAGGTTTCATGAATCACTATTAGACCATACCAACCCTCTACAAATCTCAGCAGGGGTGCAAATTACCAGGGGCCCAGTAGCCCAAGGCCCCTAAAAATTGACCTGGGCTACTAAAATTTTAAAACCAGTAGCCCAGGTGGCTACTGCAATATCCTGCAATTTTGGTTGAAAATATAGTACTGGGCTAGTAATTTATTGGCTGGGCTACTGAATTATTTTTGCTAGGGCCCAGCTGGCCACTTGGCCAATATTTCGAATCTTCGTCCCTGATCTGTATGAAATGTACAATAAATATATAACATCATACCTACCAATCTTATGAACAATGACCAATCATCTTATTATAAATTATTATACATATACACTTACAATGATAGTCTGTGTTCAGTATGGGCACTGTTAAAAAAATAAAAATAATGTGGTGTTAAATAAATCTATTCTAATGACAAGTGCAATTATATATGAAACTTGATGCAAAATATCAGTCATAAGTAATTTTTCAACATACACACTACATTGGTGAGGATAAAACCAGTTTAGATTAACTGCACAGGTTCTCAAATATAAGTTTGATATAAATTGTTCACATTACATCAGGGGTTATCTCCCTGTACCAAGTTATCTCCATGGTCAAAGGGAAGACAATTTAAGTTCTTATTATATGGAAATTAAAAATTATCTCCCCACTGACCATATATAGCTAACTTGGTACAGGGAGATATAGTAGTCAAGAAATGCTTCTCATTAACAGCCAAAGGTCTCCAAGGGCTGTTCCAGCAAAGCATACATGGGATGGGATGAAGGCACTTCAAAATTGCCACTATGGATGGGCAATATTTAATATTATTCAGAATTAACAACTTTATATAAAATCCCATTTTGCATCTATGGGTGGTCATGACACTTTTCAAGTGCCTTCCCCCTCCTATGTATGCTTTGCTGAAACTGCCCAAAAGGCATCTTAAAGAAATTTGTATTAATTGCCCATCAACAATCGAAATTCAACGATTATCTAACATTTTGCCATCCCTATCTAAAGTTTGCAGTTAATCCTAATTGGCATACACAAATTCAGCAAAAACAAACATATGGTGAATAACAAATGCTTGATAAACTAAAGATGTCGGTTTTAGTCTAATCAAAATGCAAACTACCAACAAATACTGGTTTAATTGACAACATAAAGCTGATTGTTGATGCAAGTAAATAAAATACATGCAAAATCTGAAGAATGAATTACGATGTCTTTTTGTAGAACTCAGGCATGATCAATTAAAATTTTAGCTCTGCAGTGAAACCTGTATAAACCTGAGCAAGAATAAAACAAACAAATGTATATGACTAAAACTCTGTTAAGTCCAAACTGACAAATGACCCTTTCACAATGATTGCATTCTTGCAGGTTGTAGTGGAATATAACAAGAGGCTCTCAAGAGCCTGAATCGCTCACCTGGGTCCTGCAGCACTATAATTCCCAATTGATGGTCCATCCTTGGTGGTGTATGTACATAAAAATCAGAAACTTTTCATAAAATTTAATTAAAATAGTTCAAGCAGTTTCAGAGAAGATTTTTGAATGCAGTTTCCAAATTTAAAGGGCCTATGTTAATCTACGTTTTCTGCTGGCAGCTATTTAACATAAAACTGAATAGGGTAACATAAGGACTATCATATCAAAATTCTACTGAAATTGTTCAAGCAGTTTCAGAGGAGAAGATCTTTTTATGCATTTCCCACTGGGTCCAATGTTAAACTAAGTTTTGCTACTGGTGGCCATGTCGGAAGACAGATCAGCACCAAAGTAACAAGCTTGGTAAAAATCTCACAAGTTTCATTTATGCAATGTTTAAATTGAATCCATTCAATGGGTTTCCATGAAATCTTTGTATGCATTTCCCCTTAGGGTCCAATTCATTGCTGGCAGCCATGTTGGATGATGGATCAGAACTGAAGTAACAACACTTGGTCAGCCTCTCATAAGCAAAGTTTGGATTAAATCTATTAAGCAGTTCTCTAGAAGAAGATCTTTTGTTAAATTAAGTTCACAGCTGGTGACACTTGGTCAGCACCTGACAGGCATCATTCATGTCATGTTTGATTTAAATCCATTCAGCAGTTCTCCAGAAGTTCTTTGTGTGTATTTCCCATAGGGTCCAATGCTATTGGTCATGTAATATGACAGATTGGCACCAAAGTAATAAAACTTGGTCAGCACCTCATAAACATCATTCATGCCAAGTTTGGTTCAAATCCATTCAATGGTTCTATAGTAGAAGTTCTTTGTATGCATTTTTCCATAGGGTCCAATGTTAAAATTAAGATCCCCGCTGGCGGCTATGTTGGATGATGGATCGGCACTAAAGTAACAACACTTGGTCAGCACCTCATAAGCATCATTCATGCCCAGTTTGGTTCAAATCCATTCAGTGGTTCTCAAAAAGAAGTTCTTTGTATGAATTTTCCCATTAGGTCAAACGGTAAACTAAGTTCCCCGGTGGCTATCTTGGAAGCGGTTGGAAAACTTGAATGTGTTCAATAAAATATAGTCCTTAACATGCTCAACATTTTTTCAATTTACACTTGACCTTTATATCAAAGCGTTTTTGAAATATAGGACAAAAAGTAAAAAATCACGAAAAATTTGACCAATATACTGTAGGACCACAACTCATATAGGTACTTGGATTTTCTTCAAAATATCCATGTGGGTAGATCTTTACATGCTGAACATTTTTGCAATGTAAACTTAACCTCTATCTGTTATACTTTTTTTAATAAAAAATAAAAAACATCAAAATTTTAAAAATTTTACGGAAAAAGGGCAATAACTCTTAGACGGGTCATCAGATTTTCTTCAAAATTTAGGCATGGGTAGATCTTCTCATGCTGATCATTTTTAAACCTGTCAGATTTTTGATATCTGTAAAGGTTTTTGAGTTATTTGCCAAAAACTGTAATTTACCCCTATGTTCTATTTTTAGTAATGGCAGCCATGTTGTTTGACCTATGACACACAAAATAACAAATTTGAAACTAGATACCCTAGTGATGATTCACTTAAAGTTTGGTTTTATTTGACCCAGTGGTTTCAGAGGAGAAGATTTTTGAAAGTGAGCTAAGGACGGACGGATGATGGACGGACGACGGACGCCAAGTGATGGCAATAGCTCACCCTGGCATAGCCAGGTGAGCTAAAAACAGTTCCCACAAAAATGGGATCATTGGAAAATTAATCATGTATCTTACATGTATTATGAGGTTGCTTTTTACCCACTCAAAGGCATATAAGCACTTGTGCAAAATTCAGGTCCACAGTTATCATAACAGATTCTACTCATAACACTAAAAAAAATGTATATCAAAATAGATGTTTCCCCCTTCACTCCTGGACTCAAAAGATATGTGGTCTCCTTTGAGCAAATAATTGTAATAAATGAGCATAATTTACAAGATCTTTACCTAATAATATATATTTAACTTTTTTACTAGACTGTAAAATTGAGGTAAAGGTCAAAAGACTTATGGCAGACTGTAGGTATATCAATTAACGCCAGATGGCAGCACATTCAAAGTGGGAAAAATTAAGGATTTGTGGCCTAAGGAACATAACTCGAGTCAAAATCAAAAGACCACGAGCAAAAACTACAAAAATTTACATTTTTCACAGTAAAGCCAAAAAATTCCATAGGTCAGATTGTAATGAAATTTGCACTATAGATATGTAAAATTTAAATCTTCCATATGCTAGATGGGTTTTGGTGGGTTCCCAAGTTAACATACTGAAAATTCTTTTTTATAGAACTTAACCATCATATGAGATTTTTAAAAATCTGGCATTTTTTATATCCAAATATTATATAAGCAAATATCGTGCAGAAAGAATGTTAACATTTCTAAATTAAATATTTTACCTATATCAACCATTTAATTACATTATTTCACAATAAAATATCAATTCAAACAAAAGGTCACATATTTTTGTCCGGAGAGTTATCTAACCTGATTCTTTACTGATATGCCTACAGACTGTCATGTTATATCCCAAGACCAAGCTATATACTAAATATCATAGAATCAGACTTATAACAAAAACATAACTTGTGAGCTAAGCCTTGTCATCGACAACAATGTCAAAATCCATATGGCAAACTGTCAAGTACTAACCAAGACCAACTAACATTGACATATCACTTCCCTTTTTTGTTCAAAAAGTTATTGTCATTTTCCTACATCAAAGGATTCTAACAGAAATTAAGTTTATGATGCCCTTGCTGCTATAAATTGCTTTAATATGATTGGCTTTCTGAACCACTCTTTGCAGGCAAAACAAAAACCAGGTTTCACTACATGAGCTCATGCAACTTCTGAAAAAAAAATTCAATAAAATAATAGATGAGATAATGTATAAATTGTCTATACTTACTTGATGAAGGTTGTGGCATGTCTCCAGCATTTACTCTTGGAGTACTGCTGTACTGCATATTGTACTGTGTTCTTGGGAAACCAGGTCGGGAATGACCTTGAGACTGGTTGTCCTGTACCATACCATTAGGCAGGGCTGTAACCATGGCTACAGCTGAAAATGCAAAAACATTTCTTGGATATATCCTGTTTCTAGATAATATGAATAGGTTTTTCTCCTGTATTCAGTAGTTCGTTAAATTTGCATACAACTTTTTTTTACCAATGGAGGTTCCAGCCATTTTATTTTTTAAGAATTATACTCAAACTTCATGGGTACAAGATATACTCATTCAGCTAAACTGTATTTCAATAATATTTTTCTTTTTCAATACTATTCCAAGTTCCTATCGTTATTTACGTTTGTCTTTTGTATATTTTGTGGGTTTCCATGTGACATATAATTGTGATTTTTTGGCCATTGTGGGTGTTTCCTCTTATCTTTTCAAATGCAACGGCAAGTTAATACTTACGTTCACGAGGTGGACCTTGAGTGTCTACAGATATAGACAATTTTGATGGTTTTGGACGGCCTAGTCCTCCTTGCTGTGATCGTCGTGGGAAACTGTCTTCTCCACAATAATACACATCTGAATCTTTAAATAGAGATAAGAAGTAATTTTTAGTTACAAATATGCTTCAGGATTTACAGAATGATAAATATTAAACTTTCTAGACCATAATTTAAAAGATATCATTTTAAACACTTTCGACAACATATAAAGATAATGTGAAAGCAATTTTTTATTAAAGTATTATCTTTCCCTAGGCATTTTTTCTGTTCTTATATTCGGTAATAACTGAATACTAAATTAAATATGCATTCAGCATAGCAATATGCCAGATACTGATCTACATGATATAAGGATCTTCTTCAATCAGGGTCCAAATACAAAATGTATTATTCTATCTTAAAATAAACCAATACATGAAACTGAATGCAGATCAGTGAGAAAACATCTATAGTTGATGACATTTCTCATCGCTCACTTCTAGCCACTTTTGATTTGTCAATATTTCACAGTATTTAAGGTAGATAGACACTGTTGCGCTGCGCAATTCAATCGCGCATTAGAAAAATAAAGAGTCGGATACGGGGTAGGTTTGATTTTCGGGCCGAAACAGTAATTTGACGGCTTTTCCTTTGTGACGTCATAATTGAATGACAGATGTGATACGTTATATTTCGTTTACTTTGCTGCCAATTAACTCCCTTTTCCCGTAAATAATGTTTAATCCGGAAACTTTGTAGAATATCTCTGTTAAAAGCATGGTGACATACATGTATACATTTTTTTATTGTAACAAACAAATTACATCATAAACCATCTGCTCACAAAAATACATCAAATTCTCATGGATAAAAAGTATATTTGTATTAGGCTAAAAATTGCCTTTCCATATTTACCCCGTGCATTCTATGTAAATTTAGGTGAAAAATGGCTAAAAATGAGCATATTTGGTCTCAATTTTAGAAAAAGCAAGCATGGTGACCCTTACTTTTTATTACAGATTTCGGGTAAGTAAGATTGGTTCTTCAATTGTGCCGACTTACAGCAAAATCTCATGAATATGAATATTACTGTCTATCTACCTTATATTGCTTATTTTTCCTATTTATTATTTTCATTTATATCTGAAAATTACAACATAATGTTAAATCATATGTTTAGCGTGAAGCATTGGGACAGGCCTGACAAAATATACATGCCTTTCTATAACTTTCTCATTGACATGTGTTTATACCTATAAAAACATTTATTCTTGGTTTTTCTGTATATTTTATTTAGGTACTGCTTCCTGCATTATTTGCCAGGCAAAGTAAACTAGAAGCATGGGAAGGGGGTGATAGTTTGATACAAATTTGAGCAGTGTATGCATACTTATTTTCCTTTTTTGTTGAATAGTAGATGCATTTTATATTAAACTCCAATGAAAATGTTTCCATATTGTGGACTTAACTCATTCGCCCCCCAATCCCGCCTGTAGTCATGATAAAAATACTACACTGACAGGCGGATAATGTCTACAGTCGTGGTTTGTTTACTTTCTTCAATGGCCGATCCTGTCTGTAGTCGTGGTCGACACCATTCTGAAAGAATCGCTCCGATTGGCTATTTCGTAGGGGTTTTCCAAAAATTAAGAAATACCAGCCAATAAAAAAGGTTTAACGTTTCATTATATGAAGTTTGATTATTCATAGTGTAAAGGTTATTCCGTATTTAGACATTTTCTAACACACGTGTTACCACGCGCATTCATTGATAAATTGTAAAACAATGGCCGACCTCTTTGAGAGTAGTGACAGTGAAAACGAGTTTGATGGCTTTGAATTACGTGATGTAAATGCCGCAGAAGCGAGATATTTAGAACAAATTGAAGTATTAAATAATATTGATTCTGACATCAAATTTTCTGACATCGATTCTGACGAGAACGAAGGTTTTGACAGCGATGATGACAATGTCGCCCTTGCCGAAATTGCAAAATGGAGCGAGCAACTTCGACCCGTTAATACTAATGATTTTTCGGGTCCTCGACCCGGTCCGACCACTCGAATGGACAAGGAAAAGACGGAGATCGATTTCTTTCATTTGATTTTCCTGGAGACTATTTATTCGGACATCTTGAGGCAAACGAATGCGTACGCAAACAGCGCAAACGCAAACTGGAATCAAACAACTCCTGATGAAATAAAAGCATACCTTGGGGGTCAGATCGTGATGGGTGTGTTACCCGTTCCCAATATGGACCAATATTGGTATAAGGACAAGTTATTTCATGCTTCTTGTCTTGAAGAAAAATTTTCTAGGAACAGATTTGAGGAGTTACAGAGATATCTCCATGTGGCTGACACTTCTCAAAATCCACCCAGACTACAACCTGGGCATGATAAATTGGCTCATGTAAGACAAATTCTTGAAATAGTTAAAGATAAATGTCTTCTAGAATATCACCCACATAAAGAAGTGTCCATTGATGAAGCCATGATAGGTTTTTCTGGGAGATTGGGCTTCAAACAGTATGTTCCTTTGAAGCCTACAAAAAGGGGGATCAAAGTTTGGGTTCGAGCAGATCCACACAATGGCTACATAAATGACTTCCAAGTATATACCGGTAAGACCGCAAACAACCCAGAGGCTAATCTTGGACAAAGAGTTGTTCTAGACCTTATGACCCCTGTGCTAAACCTTGGTCATCATGTTTATTGTGAAAGTTTTTTTACTTCACCGGATTTATTTATCCATTTATGGAATCATGGTACGTATGCATGTGGCACCGTCCGAGCACACCGTAAGGGACTACCAGCAGGTTTGGACCATATAAAATTGAAAGAGCAAGGCAAGTGTGTTGTAAAGCAAAAGAACTACATGCGAATTACTATTTGGAGGGACAAGAAAAACATTATGTTACTGTCAACTAACTCTCATGGTGATCCCGACAAAGTCAACCGCAGACAGAAAGATGGTACCATCAAAGAAGTGCCTTGTCCACTGGCAGTGAAGAACTATAACATGTTCATGAATGGTGTAGATCATGCAGATCAGTTGAGATCTACTTACAATATTTCCAGGAAGTGTTTGAAATGGTGGAAATATTTGTTCAACTTTCTTGTGGACATTAGCATTGTCAATGCATACATCCTAATGAGGGAGTCCGTGAACCACCAAATCATAACAAAAAATAACAAGACACGTCAAATGACCCAGCTCGAGTTCCGTATGAAATTGGCACATCAAATGCTTGGAAACTTTCAAGGAAAAAGAAAACGGTCACTCGACATTAGACTGGTGCCTCAACTCAACAATCATTGGATTGAAACATTACCCAAGAAGAGAACCTGTAAAATGTGCTCTAGAAATAAAATTAGAAGGGAACCCAAAACTGGATGTGGTCAGTGCCAAGTAAACTTGTGTGTAGATTGTTTTAAGCCATATCACAGGATAACATATCCACATTTATTTTTGTAAATAGAGGAATATATATACGAGATACATATATTTTTGGAAATATTTTTGGAATATTTTTACTTACCTGAATTAATTTGTTGATAATTTGTGCATACTTTTTGATAAATTTTATATGAGTGGAAAGGAAATTTATTACTCTTTATTCCCTGAAAATTTCATGGATTTATGTTGGATAATTACTGAGCAATCAAGGTAAATATATGCATGTGCATGTCTGACAGTAGTAAAAGTTAATTAGATAAAAATACTCTGGGGCACAGCCTAATAATAGATGCTGGCTTATCACTGTTGCAGTGTAAATATACTGCTGGGGGTGAATGAGTTAATATCTAATCAAAGATTGCCACCGTTTGTAGGTCTAATGTCCCAAAGGGTATAACTTCTGTAGTTATTCCAAATTGACTTAATCATAAGGAAATTCTCAACCATCAAAAAGGCATATGATGACCTCAAAATCATAACATATGGCAAATCTGACTTTACATCAGAAAATTCAACTGCTGTCTGAAAACATCTTGTTACCTGCAAAATCAACCATATTTCCTACTTACTTTGTCTTTCCATATCCGGTCTATACGGAGGAAGATTATCGTCTATTGACTTGGAATCCTGGGAATTTCTTCTCAATGTACTCATTGTCAACATCGAATCACTACGATCTGGTTTATTTAAGTGTTTTAATTCCATTGGATCATGGTGTATCCACAAATCAGGTGGTTTTAAATCTTTCTGTCCTGGCTTTTTACTTGGAGACTGTGTTCCTTGTGGCCTATAAAAAGATAATTGATAGATAACAATATTCAATAACTCAATTAAAAGATTTGTACTAAATGTACATGAAACAAAATCATGTGATGATCTTTAAAATGGAGCAACACTGTTTTATTTGTTTTATTATTTGTCAACTCAAAATCAATGAGGCTTCCAATGGCATACTGCAATATACGGTAAACCAACTTATTTTCGCAAGCGATTTATTTTCATGACTTTTGCGTGCGTGAAAATATCGCAAAAAATAAATCATCGTGAATAGTTCATATCCTTATATCAAAGCTTTAACAGTAGTAGAAAATTGCTGAAATAAATCTCTGCGAACTTCACCAGGAGGGACAAAACGCGAAATAAAGTAGCAGCGAAAATAAGTTGGTTTACCATAGCTTAATAAAATAACATCTCTTGTTTCCCACTAAACATCAAACAATACTACCTCTGAGTTAGTTTATGCAAAAAGATTTGGGTTTCTCTTGTTATTCTTTCGTGTTCAATAATTCGAGACAATTTTTACTATTTGCCTGCATAAGACTAGTGGCAAACAGTTGACACCCAGTTAGGCTAATTTATAATTTGCTTGTCAAGTTCATCGTTATCCTCTATTTCATTTACTTTAAAATTCTTGTACAGAAAAGCAAATGAACTTAACAATCATTGGATGGAGAAATCTCTTTACTTTCAAATGCTCATATTAAATTTTGGTATAATTTCATATTTTGACATGCTTGCTTATAATCTTATACCAAAAAGTTAAATTTGACAAACCCATGACAGAGAAATAACACAATGAATGAGAATTGGTGCACTTACGGTCTTTTTCCTCTTTCACCGTAATCTCGTCTTCTACAGAAAACAATGGCTACCACAATGATTACCACACAAAACACTGCTCCTACTACAGATGCGATGATAATTATGATGATGTTTGTGGACAGACCACCAACTTTAGAGTTATCCTCTTTGTCCTTTTTCTCTGGTTCTTGAGCTGTAAATAAAGATTTTTTCAAATTACAGAGAAACCCATCTAAATCAAACACAATTATAACTGAATATTTTGTTCTGTCTGGACAGGTTCCCACTCTGGAACAAGTTTAGAATATATAAATAGTGCATAGAAAGCAAACTTTGGGATTCTTACACATTTTTCACCAAAGAAGTCAAGTACCTTTCAAAGTTAAGCTTCAGAAACTATTTTTTGACAAATAAAAAGATAACTTAGTAATAAAATACTTACGCAAGTAAGGTTTGATATCATCAAATTCCTGATATGGTTTCTGTGGGTCAACAAATTCTGGATATTCAGGATTAATTTTTCCTCCCCCTGTTCCATCAGCTGTAAATATAGATCACACATATCTATTCCTTAAACATAACAAATTAATATGGTTCCTTTTTTTTGTGTATAATAATGTATCTGCATGTAAGGTTCCTCTAGGTCCCTCTTATTTGTCACTGCATTAAAATAAGACAATTTTATTGACACTTTGGTTACTTTGAAATCTCTTTAGTTACAAGACTTTCAGACCATTTTGGGAATTCACCGTTTCAGAAACTAAAGCATTATGGGTAGAGCATACATAAAAATATATTGATTGGTCAAGAATGTAAATAACAAAACGTCATTGGTTGAAAATCGATTGTTCATGCACCGAAATCTGAAATACAATCACTTCAGTTATTGAAACGACGAATTAAGCCTAGCAACTGGTCATTTGCTATACCACTCAAATCAGCCTTGTCTAAGGGTTATTCACTGTAAATAGGCAAAGATTGTGTCACTTTCTCCACAAATTTCATCAGGCTGCAGGTGTTGTATTCAGCAAGCTTTTCCACTAGGTCTTAATTTTTCAAACAGGATTCATCACGGCAACTTGTATTTGAATTTGTGACTGTGACAAAATCATAGATATATACCTATGTGCCTGCCTACTTTAATTCATGAATCATCAATAATTAGACGTACAAGCTGACAAGATATTTTTTTTTCATTTTCTTCAAATTTCAGTGTTTATGTCAGTAATTTTGCAGTTTTTTTCTCATGATTAATGTTCAGGAGTATTTGCCATACATTTTGTGGACATTTCTGAAAGTTGCAATGTACCCTCTGTTTTGTGGACTGACATTTATCAACCAAAGTCTCACTTTATTTCTAAGTGAATGTTCTTATTCAAACAAACAGACTTACATTTTGGGGTCTTGTAAATGACAGTGGGTGATATGGGTCCATATCCTTTACTGTTTCGGGCCTGTATCTTGTAGTAGTATGTAGTATCTGGTGTTAGTCCTTTAATAGATGTAGTCAGTCTTTCTCCTAACACACCTTCCACAACCCAACTGATGTCATCTAAGTTTGGATCAGTGGTGTAAAACACCAAATAACCTGTAATCAACAAAATAACCTAACTGTCCATAATGGTTTCAATATTGAACTGATACCTGAAAACTTCATCTTGTGATTATGTTCAAGACTCATGGATCTCGATTATGCATTGTAGACTAAGTAATCCCAAATGGTCTCATATTTCAGCAATACTGCATAGACATGTACTAAGGGCTGTTCCAGAAAAGTTGGTCTGGGACCCTTTGAAGGCACTTTATATAAAGTGCTATGGGTGGTTGTGTTTTCATCATCTTTTTGTATTGTATGTATGGGGAGAAATTCTATGGGTGGTGGGGGTCAATAAAAAGTGCCTTCAAACCCCCCCCCCCCCCCNCTATGTTTTTTCACCACCATGCCGTTCTTGTCATCCGTCGTTCCTAAGCGACGTCAATGACGTCAGAATACGTTGCCTTGGTAAATTCTGTCTTGTACCGGGGGGTACAAGACAAGGAAATCTTACACCGCTAAAAATAGGAACTGTTCTGTCTCAAAAGTGAGAATAAGTAATCCCAAATGGTCTCATATTTCAGCAATACTGCATAGACATGTACTAACTTTCTTTGTTGTTTATGTGCAAAATTTCATGTTACTAAAGAAAACTAGAAACAAAGAAATTGATGAAAAAAGCACACTATCTTGTGTCAATAATCTAATTTACAAACCTGTAATCTGTCCATTGGGTGACACTGGAGGCTGCCAATTCAGTCGAACAGCTTGTGGATTGTTCTCTATCCTAATCGTTGTTAAATCTCTAGGGGGTGTATCGGGTGCTATAAAACAAAATTCATAATAATGATTTCATAGTAGTAAATACATGTAGATATTTTTACTGCTAGGATTATAACACTTTCATAGTGATAGATAGATATTTTTTAAATGCTATGAAGTCTTTTTGTATTGTTTTTTACATGTTGAAAGCAAGAGTGATCCCAGCATCTCATTTTTCCTAAGTTCCTTAAAAAAAATAGAATTTAAGTTTTGATAATCTTTTTATCCTACTTGTGTACTGCAGATATGCGAAGGTTAGTCATCCACCATGAATTAAACAATAAAATTTTTATCACATCATATTAGATTCCTAATACACTTACTAAATAGATTGCAGCAAAGAAAATTTATTATGAATAAAGGAAATCAGAAATGAAGAACATCCAGTTGATTTTTACTGCAAAAATTTTATTTATTTCAAATCTTAGCATAGACTTACCAGCTTCCTCTGTCGTATTCAGTACACTCATACTCCATGTACTCTGTCTGCGACCCTTGATGACCTTCACACTAAACTCGTAATTAGTGTAAGGTTTAAGGTTATCAATATGGCAGTTTAATCCTGTTGAGTTGACGTATCTATAGCGACGACCTGACCCCTGTAGAGCTGTATATCGTACTGTGTAGTAGCGATTGTCAGTGTTACGTTGGCTACTTCCAAGTGACGTGTCTGTCCATGTTAACAGTACAGTTGAAGAAGATAGTACTATTGTTTTAAGTCCAACTGGGGGCATCATTGGAGATACACGCTCAATTTCTGGAAAGTGAAATATTTTGTGAAATTAGGTATGGTGATAAACAGTGTTCGCCTAATTATTCCCACTCATTTATATACTGTGAAAGTGCTATTGTTCATGGAGTTCCAATTTTCGTGGATTTAGTGGTTTGCTAAAACCACGAAATAAATATCCCAATGAAATGCATTTTTTCCTGAAGGTTTAATGCATAGAATTAAAAACCATGGATATCAGTACCCACAAAATAGTGATATTTACAACAAGAGGCTCTCAAGAGCCTGTATCGCTCACCTGGACCACGGCTGACATAAATAAAAGGCATTTCCAATAGGAAACACAAAATTTAACAGAACACTTTTTTTCCTAAAATTACAGTGTTCTTGTTTGGTTTCCATGGCAACCGAAAGCTCCAATATCCATTACAACCCATAACAGAACACCATTCAAAAGAGACTTGGGCAGGGGTTCCCATTATAATCAAGGTAATACATGTTGCTGAAATTAAAACATTCAGACCACAATTTAAATAAAAATTAAAAAATTTGGGCAGAGGTTCTAATTGGACTGGTAGTTTCTGAGAAGAAGATCTTTGAATGTATATTCTATAGGGTCCAATGCTAAAACTATGTTCCCGCTGGTGGCCATCTTGGATGAGGGATGGACCTGCCAGATACCCTTTTTGGAAGGTACCATCTAAGGGCCATTGTGACTAAGTTTGGTTATAATTGGACTGGTAGTTTCTGAGAAGAAGATCTTTGAATGTCTTTCCCATAGGGTCCAATGTTAAAACTATGTTCCCCGCTGGTGGCCATCTTGGATTAGGTACAGACCTGTCGGATACCTTTTTTGTAAGGGACCATGTAAGGACCATTCTGACTAAGTTTGGTTATAATTGGACTCGTAGTTTCTGAGAAGAAGATCTTTGAATGTCTTTTCCATAGGGTCCAATGTTAAAAACAATGTTCCCTGCTGGCAGCCATCTTGGATGAGGTATGGACCTGCCCGATACCCTTTTTGGAAGAGACCATCTAAGGACCATTGTGACTAAATTTGGTTATAATTGGGCTGGTAGTTTCTGAGAAGAAGATCTTCGAATGTGTTTTCCCATAGGGTCCAATGTTAAAGCTATGTTCCCCGCTGGCGGCCATCTTGGTTTAGTACAGACCTGCAGGATACCTTTTTTGGAAGGGACCATCTAAGGAACATTGTGACTAAGTTTGGTTATAACTGGACTGGTAGTTTCTGAGAAGATCTTTGAATGTCTTTCCCATAGGGTCCAATGTTAAAAACTATGTTCCCCGCTGGCGGCCATCTTAGATGATGTACGGACCTGCTGGATACCTTTTTTGGAAGGGACCATCTAAGGACCATTGTGACTAANTTTGGTTATAATTGGACTGGTAGTTTCTGAGAAGATCTTTGAATGTCTTTCCCATAGGGTCCAATGTTAAAACTATGTTCCCCGCTGGCGGCCATCTTAGATGAGGTACGGATCTGCATGATACCTTCTTTGGAAGGGACAATCTAAGGACCATTGTGACTAAGTTTGGTTATAATTGGGCTGGTAGTTTCTGAGAAGAAGATCTTTGAATGTGTTTTCCCATAGGGTCCAATGTTAAAACTATGTTCCCCGGAGNCCAAGTGATGGCAAAAGCTCACCCTGGCATAGCCAGGTGAGCTAAAAACAAAGTCAATTGATGTCCACGACTAAAAGTACTTCCACAGTATTTATATAATGCTACATAAATATATTGGAGGTTTCCAATGGAAAGAGGGAAATTCTTTTGTAAGTCTAATCCAATATGGTTGCCAAATGGGCTCATGGAATAAAATTGTTTCTAATCCCAAAACATAAGACTACTTTGTGAACTGGAACTAAACTTGAAACAATGGTCACCGAGTTGACACTTTTTGCATTAAGCACATCCAGATAACATCAGAGATGATCATCATGAGTTGACTCAGAAGTACTATCAAATTTTTTTTAACTATGAATTTTGATAAGGGATTTTCAAATGAGGACCTGTAATAAAACAGTCATCTTTAATAGCCAGGGGCTACAATCTGCTCCTCTCCTCTGAGGAGTTGAGCGGATTGTAGCCCTTGGCTAGCGAAGATGTAAAACTGTATGAATATGAAAAGAGTACCTGCATTATAATTGCTAAACTTACTCTCTTCTTCACTTGTCTTGGCAGTTTGGTATTTAGGTTGACCATCTCCTTTCTTGTTGAAAGCTCTGACTGTGATGACATACTCTGCATTTGGTTCTGTACAAAAATAAGTACATAAAATATTTATTTTAACTGGGAATTCTATTTCATGCTTTAAAGCTTATTCTTACTGAATGTTGCAAAGCCATTGGTGAAATAAAATGCACAATTTATGATGAAAACCTATTGTCATGTTTAATACAGCCATATACTTGATAATCAATAATCTGGGATTCTAGGGTAAATCTGTAAATTTTGCAAACGTTTCAGTCAATAAAATTATGAAAATCAACAATTTTTAAAGAAATCATTAAATTTGCTACCAACAAATATAACTACGTATTGCATCCCATCTCAAATTATTCAAGACTCAAAGTCACTGTTATTTGTGGCTTTTTAAAAAACAGTCTAAATAATAGTCTTTTCAACAGTTTTGAGGTGAATTTCAACAATATGAAT
>MJUU01043286.1:48984-62433 GCA_002080025.1 Modiolus philippinarum
AAAAAAAAAAAAAAAATGGTGAATTTTATATTTGTCTGATTTTGACAAATATTTTTATTGGTACCCTTACGAAAAGTTCTTTCTTGAAGATTATTTCATTGTTTCCATACTTGTATAGTGTCAATACTTGTATTGTGTCCACACCTGTATTGTGTCCACACCAAATTAAATTTGCACTTACCATATCGATTCAGCGTTCAACGAATGGGGGGTATATTTGGCCATTTGGCAACAGCTCTTGTTACAGAAAATGAAGAGTAAAACAACTTTTGCAAACAATTTATTCCTCAAATCACTACCCTTTCTTAATTTTGAAGCATTTTTTTTCTCAACAGCTCATTCTTCATATTTAAGAATATAACGTGCAAAAAAAAAAAATTCTTGAACATTTAAATTCTTGAAATTCTCTTTCATGCTAATTTAGCTAAAATAAATTGCTTATGAGTAATATCAGGATTTTTTTCATAATACTTAAGAGCTGTTCCAGAAAAATTGACATGGGGGGTTTGAAGGCACTTTTTATTGACCCCCACCATCCATAGAATTCTTCCCCATATGTACAATACAAAAGGATGAAGAAAACACAACCACCAACAGAAATTTATATGAAGTGCCTTCAAAGGGTCCCATACCAACTTTTCTGGAACAGCCCTAATTATTACATACATGTACATCTACAGTGGAACTTCGATGGCTCGAACACTCAAGGGACTGTTGAAAACAGTTCGAGCCAACGGGGTGTTCGAGATATCGAGGTCAAACTGTGTTTAAACTTGAACAAAGGGACCACAAAAAGGATTCGAGGTATCCATGGTGTTTGAGTTATTGCAGTTCGAGCCATCGATATATACATATACATAGGTAAATTTATCCAAATGGTAAGTAGTTATAATGATGTCATTCTACAATATTAGAATTCTTGTTTATCATGAAATAACTTTTGCAATTTGTTATTGATTTGTTGTAAGAGTATTATGATATATTAGTGACAACTAACTAGGTGAGTTGGGGTATGGAAATTAAATGTATGCATGAAAAATTCTGAGAAATTAATTTTAGATGATGAGTGAAGTTTTATTTGTATAGTTACAGCACATGGATGGCAAACATATTAGTGATGTAGATTCTCCTCCATTAAGTCCTGGTTATCATCCTACAGGACCACTGCTGAATGAACCAACACAGTGTGAGGTAGTTATCTCCCTTCCTTTTGGCTCACCTGGCCTAAAAGGCCATGTGAGCTTTTGCCATCACTTTGCGACCGTCGTCCATCTGTCCTCCTTCAGTCGTCTGTCCGCCCGTCAACAATTTCAAAAATCTTCTCCTCTGAAACTGCTGAGCCAATTGTAACCAAACTTGGACTGAAGCATCACCAGGGTATGCAGTTTCAAAATTGTGCTCGATTAGTCCGAAGACCAAGCAACATGGCTGCTGTTACTAAAATAGAACATCGGGGTAAATTGCTGTTTTTTGCAAATAACTCAAAAACTGTTACAGATATCAAAAATCTGACACGAGTAAAAGTGATCAGCATAGCAAGATCTACCTGCCCTGCAATTTTGTAGAAAATCCGAAAACCTGTCTTTGAGTTATTGCCCTTTTTCCGTAAAATTTTCAAAATTGGTGCATTTTTTATTTTTTATTTCAAAAAGTGTAACAGATTGAGGTCAAGTGTAAAATGCAAAAAGGTCAGCATATCAAGATCTACAAACTCTGAAATTTTGAAGAAAATCCAAAAACCCTTGTAGGAGTTAGTGCCCTTTTTTCACAGAATTTTCAAAATTTTCATATTTTTTGTCTTTTATTTCCAAAACTATAGAAGATGAAGGTTAAGTGTAAATTGATAAAATGTTTGCTATGCTGTGTGGATTTCAAAACTGGTGTTTAAAATTGTTTGTTGATCGCCATTTTCAAAATGGCCACCAAAAAAAGAGCGGGAAAATGTAACATTGTTTGATTTCAATGAAATTTGGTTTCCAAATAGATATTGTTGTAGCGACTTCAAAACCGGTGTTGAAAAGTGTTAGTTGACGGCCATTTTCAAAATGTCTGCCAAAGAAGGCGGGAAAATTCAACACTATCCGATTTCAATAAAAATTGGTTTCCAAATAGGAATAGGGTATGTAAGTCTCGTCATGTGACACCGAGAAATCATGATAAAATTCAAATTTAAAAACGTTTCCCTCCAAACTATGACGTTTCCAGATTATGACGTCCACATGTTTTGCTTGAAACGTCACATTTTTCTGTTTAAAATGTAACTTCCGGGTCCAAATGTTGTACCCGGAAGTACCAAAATTGAACGAGACTTACAGACCCTATGCAACTTCAAAACCCACATTAAAGATTGTTCGTTGACCGCCATTTTCAAAATGGCTGCCAAAAAATGCGGGAAAATTCAACATTGTCCGATTTCAATGAAATTTGGTTTCAAAATAGATATTGATGTTGCAACTTCAAAACTGATGTTAAAAATTGTTTGTTGACTGCCATTTTCAAAATGGCCGCAAAAAAGGCAGGAAAATTCAACATTGTCCGATTTCAAGGAAACTTAATTTCCAAATAGTTATTGATGTTGCAACTTCAAAACTGATGTTATAATTTGCTGGCTTACAGCCATTTTCAGAATGGCTGCCAAAAAAGGCGGGAAAACTCAACATTGTCGGATTTCGATGAAATTTGGTTTCCAAATAGAAATTGATGTTGCAACTTCAAAACTGACGTTAAATATTGTTCGTTGACTGCAATTTTCCAAATGGCCGCCAAAAAAGGCAGGAAAATTCAACATTGTCCGATTTCAAGGAAACTTAATTTCCAAATAGTTATTGATGTTGCAACTTCAAAACTGATGTTATAATTTGTTGGCTTACAGCCATTTTCAGAATGGCTGCCAAAAAAGGCGGGAAAACTCAACATTGTCCGATTTCAATGAAATTGGTTTCCAAGTGGATATTGATGTTTCGACTTCAAAACCGGTGTTGAAAATTGTTCGTTGACCGCCATAAAAGGTTGGAAAATTCAACATTGTCTGATTTCAATAAAAATTGGTTTCCAAATAGGAATTAATGTTGCAACTTCAAAACCCACATCAATCAAAGATTGTTTGTTGACTGCCATTTTCAAAATGGCCGTCAAAAAATGCGGGGAAAATTCAACATTGTCCGTTTTCAATGAAATTTGGTTTCAAAATAGATATTGATGTTGCAACTTCAAAACTGTTGTTGAGAAGTTTTCCTTTACTGCCATTTCCAAAATGGCCGCCAAAAAAGGCGGGAAAATTCAACATTGTCCGATTTCAATGAAATTTGGTTTCCAAATAGATATTGATGTTGCGACTTCAAAGCTGGATTTGAAAATTGTTTGTTGACTGCCATTTTAAAAATGGCCGCCTGAAAGGCGGGAAAATTCAACATTGTCTGATTTCAAGGAAACTTAATTTCCAAATAGTTATTGATGTTGCAACTTCAAAACTGATGTTAAAATTTGTTGGCTTACAGCCATTTTCAGAATGGCTGCCAAAAAAGGCGGGAAAACTCAACATTGTCCGATTTCAATGAAATTGGTTTCCAAGTGGATATTGATGTTTCGACTTCAAAACCGGTGTTGAAAATTGTTTGTTGACCGCCATAAAAGGTTGGAAAATTCAACATTGTCTGATTTCAATGAAATTTGGTTTCCATTGGGACTTGAAAACCAGATTTGAAAATTGTTTGTTGAGCCCCATTTTCAAAATGGCCACAAAAAAGGCAGGAAAATTCAACATAGTCTGATTTCAATGAAATTTGGTTTCCAAATAGATATTGATGTCGCAACTTAAAAATATGGTGTTGAAAATTGTTGTTGACTTCCATTTACAAAATGATGCCTCAACTTCGAGACCTGTCTCGAAAGTGGTCCTTAGCAAGAACATTTTTGTGAAAAAAGTCCAACAAAAAAATATAGTAAAACATGATCAGACTTAAAATACAGTTCAAGATATTGGTGTTCAAACTACCAAAGTTTGAGGGACTGAAGTTCATTTGTATAACTTACAATGTTAGCTTGATTGTGGCAACTGAAAGCCAGGTGAGCGATACAGGCTCCTGGGAGCCTCTGGTTTACACTCCTCCTCTAATACCTGTTTATCATATNTGAAGACAGCAACCCTTGATGAAGAACTTTTTTCGCTGTATATTACATTCAAACTTTCTGAGGCCAATTGAATTTTTACACTCTAAGATGTATATAGTTATTTTCTTCTCAATATACTGTATCAATTTTTGAAAAAAAAGTACAATTGATAAATAACTTGTATAAGTATTCAGAATTTTCTTATACATTCTTTTTTTGTGCAATTGACAAAATTGAATTTTTATGTTGTAGTGATTTTGTTCTCGGATTAATAATATGTGCCTACTGTACATGTACTTTAAGATTCAGTGCTATTAAAAACTTGGCTAATCTGAAACTCTGTAGAAAATCCTTCTTAAATTAATGTTATAGCTTTTCCTTGTTTGTTTCAGTACTTGAAGAATATTTTATACCAGTATATGATGGGAAAAGAAACAAGGGTGAGTAACGCTCTTATCTGATATAAAAAACAATGACCTTACACCGCAGCAGCAAGCTGGAGAGGAATTCATTGAAAATATTTTGTAGGAGAAACATGAATTGAGACAAAAAAGAACAAAACAATCGGAAACAAGTATTAGTAGGTTGTCTAGAAAGGTATGCATGATCTGCTCTATATATGGCATCTGTCCCTCTGCCAAGAAATGACCTGTATTGAGGTAAAAGTGGTGTGTGACAATAAGGATATTATACAAAGAGACCTCATAATAGTTTGTCAATAGATCAGTAAACATGTACCGAAGCAAAAAGGCTGAAAAGGGAAAAAATAATCTTAAAAACATGTCAATACAGAGGTAACACATGGCCACTTGAAAAAAAATTAAAACATAAATCATTGAAAAGGGGTCCTTTTCACAAAAAATCCTGTGAAAACATGATCTTATATATGAATTGTAAAAGACTAACAACTAATTTTAATGGTGGAGTATTACTGATTTTATTCCTTGTCCAAAATAATGTGTCTTTATGCTGAAATTTGCTATTTTGTAGACATTAACACGGGTGATAGGAACTGTAGTCAAGTTTAGTGATGACCAGATGAGAAAAGTATTAGCCAGAGAGGACAGTAGAACCAATGTAAGTTTTAACATCATCATGGTAAAATTAAGCACAATGTTTGGAATTTGGATTCTGATTTGGAATTTTGAAAGTTTTGACTTGCATTTAAACCCTTAATAATTCCCTAAAAACAGTCATTGATTTAATTTGCACAGGCAATGTTCCCCATTAAAAAAATATCAGCTCTTCAAAGCATAAAAAAAGGATGTAAAATTTATTAATGTTCCCATAGACATGTGTTCTGTAACACAAATTCTGAAGTATGGCAACAACATACCATCCTACTATCTTACTAAATCACTTTTTCTAGTCATCATGGATCTGAAATTAAATACAAATTTTAATTTTGTTAATGGGTCTTGAAGATGTCTTTGTCAATCAAAAATGCCCAAAACTGGAACTTGCAGAATTCCATTCTTTTTGGAATATGTTTATTGACCATATAAGAGCAGGACTGCTGAAGGGCGGAAGGAACCTTTTGGGACACCATGATCAGCTATTTTATTCAGCAAGATTTGGGATTAATGCTTATCTAAATCATGCAGTTGCATTGTCATTCACAAAAGATACTTTTCTTTGAAACAGAGGATTTTTTTAAAAGTTTATTTTGGGGATTCCCTGATCAGACCCCTTTCTACTGATGTGCCATATTTAATATACATGTACATACATTTTGTACTTTATACTATTGAATACTATGGTACCATATAATATGAAAATGCATATTATACATGTAACTGTAAACATTGTTGCTAGGATACTAACCCAGCCAGGAAATATATGTGCATTTAGTGTGAGTTTACTAATGTGTGTGTACTGGGATGTCAAATGAACATGTTTGATGTACAAAATATTTGGAAACTAAATTCAGAAGCGATCAAATTTATAAAAATTGTTTTCTCAGATCTCCTCAGTATTAGATTTAAAATTTTACAGACAAACAACATAATTGGCACAAAAATATACAGTTGAATTTTGATGGCTCAAACTGCAATAGCCCGAACACCATGGATGTCTCGAACTCTTTTTTCTGGTCCCTTTGTACAAGTTTAAGGATAGTTTAACCTCAATAGCTCGACCCCCTCTAATTTGAACTGTTTTCGTGGGTGCCTTGGGTATTCTAGCCATCTATGTTTGACTGGAGTTAATGTGCATTACAGCAAAAAAGTTTTACAACATGTAGTACATGAAATTGTAGTTTGAATTGGGAATTTGTGAGTAGGATACATTAAATATGGTGGAGGTGAATTGATAATTTGTATGTGGGTAGCTGATGAGGAATTAATTTCTGAAATGGCCATACAGCTCATTAAAATTATTGCAGTTGGAGTTAACATATGTGTTATGGTCTCATGTTCATTTACTCCATATCCTTTCGTAAAATAGCTATTGTAAACAGAATTAATTCGTTGTTCCGTTGCTTGTTTTTTACCATGTATTTGTACAGACTTTGTCTCATGTGCATTTATTCCATATCCTTTTATTCACCATTAAATTGTAAATTGGGAGTAAATTCTCATGGTATGGGAGATGTTGAAATCTCAGTCTGAACACAAAGCTAATCCCTAACTTATGTGGAATAAACAATAACATGGGAAATTATTGTAATTTTTATGTTCTTAAAAACAAGAAATGCAGCTGTCATGCAATCCTGTTATTCAGATTTTTGTGAATTGACTAGCACTGAAGGTCCTTTTCAATCTGTGTGCCTATTGTTAAAAAGGCAAGAACAAATTGATTCAATGATGTCTTTTTAGTTTACGGTAAATTAGGTAAATAATTTTAATGTTGAAGGATGGATATTCCAGGAAATAGAAATTTGATCAATTTTGATTAAATTTTCAAATCAAGGTAGAAAGTTTTTTGACAACTCAGTACACACAAAATTTATATATATATAATTGGTGACTGATGCTTTGTTCTCCACAGGTCTGAAGCAGGAGATCTAGAGGGTTTGTTTGTTTATGCTTAACCTTTTTTCACCTTTTGGTTCTTAGTGGGATCTTGGTTCTTTCAATTTTATTTTTTTCCATATTCGTTTAAGTCTGTTTTTCTATATTGTAAATGAAACATGGTTTAGAGGATAGTTTTAAGATGACAAGTAAATAGATACTGTGGTACATTGATTTGAAATGAATGCGATTTAAGGGTTAGGTAGAAAATTGTGGGGAAATGGGAGCATGTGGCGAGCATTTCCCTTTTCATACCAAACCCTTACAGTATATCATGTTTATGCCAAGTTAGTGCATTATTATCATGTGTATACTGCAATGATGAAAAACCCTATTTCAGAATGTTTGCTGGTCAATTTGAAAGTAAATAGGATAGAAAATTAAAAGGTATTTCAACCAGAAAAAAAAATAGTGTAGGTCGCTGAAGAGGTTTTTGAGATATAAATGATTAAATATTTGTTGGGAAACTGACCTCCTCTGAAATTTTGTCAGAATGCTGCTACAGAGATATAAAATGAAATTCTTAAATCAAATATGAGGATTTGTGGGAAACATTTATAATGCCTTTGAATGTATAAAACCAGAGAACTTCAAATATCTGACAGAAATACCGTGTATAGGGATTTTTTCATGTGTGTCTAATTTTTGCTATGTTCATGGTAGGCAACCATGCACTAATTTTAGCCTCCTTGAAAATTTCACTGCCCGTTCAGATGCATTAGATTGAGTGTAAAAACGTGAATTATAAACTTAGCGAAATTTTCACTGGTCTGTTTTACACCAAAATTGCGAACAAAACCCAACTCGAAAATAACCCGATATACGGTACCAAAATGTGACCAGCAAGCATCCCTCAAGAAAAAATTGTTGTGAAAAATGTGGTTTCAAAAGTAAGACAGGAACTTATCTTATCTTGATTTTAAATCAAATTTTGGGTAAAATTGTGTTTTATCATTACAGAAATATATTGTTTATGGTAAAGACATGGTTACATGATATATAGATGTAAATTGTTATTTTTTTGCAAGGACTTAATTTTTGCTTTATTCACGATTATTCTGATGATGATGGAATTGCATAATGCAAAATATGATAATATGACACTTTATAGATTTAAATGAAATTATAATGAGAATTTTTTACATAGTGAAAGTTAAATCAAACAAATCATAAACATTCGGACTTGAGAAAACAATGATTTACATGTATACAGTATTTACAGTGTCATGTTTATATGGATAGAACTTGTTAGCAAGGTTGTAGTCATGACATGTTTAATCATTTTAGTAATATTCAAAGTAATACAAACTGAATAATCAGTAATTTGCATGAATTTCCTTTGATCTATACTTGCTGAAAATATCAGTATCACTGTACATTAAATTTCAGGTCACATGTGGGTTTTAATGGCACATCTTGTATGTGTTCATTCAAATTATATGATTAGTGAAAATTTAATATTAAGATATTGTATGTTAAGGTAGTACATTTAGATTAAGAGAGATAACTCTTTAAAATCAGTAAGTCAGTTTCATCAATGGCTTTTAAGCATTAATGTGAAAAGAATTAAAATCATCGGTGTTATTTAGAAGCTTATGATAGATGTATGTAAATGATCAAACAAACATTCAAGTGACTTTTAAGAGTTATGTCCTTTAACCTACGTCTACCTCCTGAAATATGGCTATACCAACTACAATTTTTTGTATTAAACATGTTAAATAGAATGTCAACTTATTTCAATTTTATATATAGTAGTTTCTCTAATGATATGTCAAGTTTAAACCGGTTTTGACCTGTTGGATAAATTTTCTTTATTCAACGTATGTTGAATAAAGCCCCGTGCTATTTCCCGCCAAATCTATTCGGAATACAGTTGTCGGTGTTTATCATTGATCATTAGAGAAAAAAATTACACCACTTTATCCCGATTATTACCATATTTTATCCACTCTCGATAGTTAAATTTTAAAATTTTAAAATGCTCGGCAAGCCTCGCAATTAAAATTTTAAAATTTAACTATCTCTAGTGGATAAAATATGGTAATGAACGGGATCTTGTGGTGTAATCTATATTTACATATCCATTTTGGAATAACCAATGAAAGAAATTCACTTGGGACACATTGTTTTTGATATGTGTATTATCAGTGCACAATGCATCAAGCTCACCCAAACAAGCTCACTTGAGACTATCCATGATTAAGTCTATATCAAAAACAAAATGGAGAGGTATTTGAATGGATAAAAGCAGAGAATCCAGAAAATTTTGCTTGAGATTAAAAACATCAGGTTCACATTAGCTTGATATAACAGCCCTTATAATTTAAAGAAAAAAAATGTTGAAATAATTGCCTCATTCTAAGGGATAGCCAAAATCTAAGGGAAATAACTCAGTAAAAATCTACTTTATAAGAGGTTAATTCACAAAAGTATTGTCTAGACTTGACATAGTTCTCTTGATAAAAAAAGTTTGAATATCAATGAGATTTATTTTTAATCAACCATATGATTACCTGTATTCAGTATTCATTAATTGATATGTCAAGGATGTTTCCTGTGTGATATTTTGTTAGAAAATTGAAAAAGAAGTAATTGAAGCCAAAAAAAATGATAGATTACTGATGCTGTTTTTGAGGTAGTGTTTCAATTAACATCAATCAATCAAAAAAAAATAATGGCGGGAAGCTTAACTCCTCTGAGTTCTTCATAGGTTGGCTATCCCTTAATTAGTGTGGCAAAATTGGCTACAATTGATTGCAATTTTGTCAGAATGCCCTTAAAGATGTGTAAAATGAAATCATGGGAAAAAAATTTGGGTAATTGGGCAAAAAATTGTTTAGCTGTGAAATCAAAGAAAAGGAGAAGGACCAGCTAACATCCTTAATTTATTAGATAAATGATCATGTACACTATTTTAAGATTATAAGATAAAATAATTATCATGATTATGTATTTTGCCTTATTAGAACACAGAAATAAGAAACATCAGTCAGTTACCTCCCTCTACCAAGTTAGTTATATATATGGTCAAAGTAGAGATAATTTTTGTGTCACCTGCACCTAGTGCAGGATCGACACATAGGGATCACTATCCATGGTCTTGCGTCCGTCCGTCTGTCCGTCTGTCTGTCTGTATGGCTGTACGGTCGAACACCCATGCATTTTTTTTAATTTCAACATCAGAAGAGGCTATTGATATCTTAAGGCCAAATAAAAAAAGAGTTTAGCTTCTCAGTCCCCGCCGCGTCCCCTGAAATGGCCCCACATTTCTGCTTTTTTACTTCCTGAAAATCCGGATTTTTTCATGTCTGTCCGGCAAAGGTCTCCGGTTACAAAAATCACCTGAGTGTTTGGCGGAAAGGTGAAAAACGTGGTTCAAACAGCCTTTTATTGACACTGATCAATTTAAAAATGGCTGCTGATGAAAACAACAAGGATTTTCTTGCAAAATTTCTCCCTCCAGGAATGTTTTAAAGAGGTTGAACATGTGAAAAAAATGAAAAGCTTCCGCCCTGCCGCATTCCTTTTTGAAAAATGGTGCCTGAGAATCTAATGATTTATTTATTTTTACATGGCCTAATTGAAATTATCTCTACTTTGACCAAATATAAGTAACTTGGTACAGGGAGGTAACCAACTGATTCAATTTGCTACATGTATGTTGAGGCACTGTCCTATATATGCTTGTAACATTTTTAGCTCGCCATCACAAATGTTTGGAGAGCTATTGTCATACCCCCGGTGTCGGTGTCGTTGTCGTTGGCATCAGCAAAACTTTAACCTGGCTTGTGGAATTGAGACCTGAATAGCTAGGATGTTGATATTTCGGATGTGACTTCTTGTGATGAGAGCTTTCTTCTGGTACTATACATGTAGACATTTTGACCTTGACCTTGCCTCTAAAAGGTAGGCTTTTAGTGGTAGGGTGTTCATATTTGGTATGTAACTTCCTTATGATGAGAGCTTTCTTCTGGTACCATACTTGTAGACATTTTGACCTTGACCTTGCCCTGAGGGCAATTTCTAAAAAAACTTTAACCTTGCCTATAGAAGGTAGGCTTTTAGCGGTAGGGTGTTTATATTTGGTATGTAACTTCCTTATGATGAGTACTTTCTAGTGGTACCATATTTGTAGACATTTTGACCTTGACCTTGCCCTAAGAGCAATTTTTTAAAAACTTTAACTTTGCTTCTAGAATTAAGTTGTTTAGTGGTAGGGGTTTCATATTTGGTATGACACTTTCTTTTGATGGGAGCTTTCTCAAGGTACCATATTTGTAGACATTTTGACCTTGACCTTGCCCTGAGGGCAATTTTTTTAGAACTTTAAATTTGCTTCTAGAATTTAGTGATAGGCTGTTTATATTTGAAATGTGACTTTCTTGTGAAGAAAGCTTTCTATTACTTTTGAATTTATTGTGCATTGAGGTTACTGGAATCCCCGGCAAGCTATGTTGTCTTCTGACAACTCTTGTTATGCAATGACATATCATTACAGCATTTCATGAATTGATTCTGGGTTGAATCAGTTTAGAGTACAGGCAGTGGCCATTACTGAGCTTAGCAAATATTTAATTTAAGCCATAAAAATTTTTTCTAGATTCTTATCCAGGATGGGGACTCAATTTTATTTTATATTCCATTATTGCAATGGTCAAATGAGTGGCAAAACTGAGTTTCATTTCAAAGAGATGTACTTTTACACAACAATCCAATGTCCTGAAAAACTGCCTGCAGTGATAAAAACACACTTTACACATTGTTGTTGATTGATTGACAGTAGTCATAAGAAGATTTTACATTTTATTGGTTTAAATCAAGTTTAAAATCATTTAAGGGCAGTGCCAGATCAGTCATTCTACATACTACATATGCAATATTTCGTGGTATGCTGTCAATCAGTTATCAACAATGTTTCTTTCTCTGTGGGCAGTCTTTCAGAAAATGGCTTGGGGTGAAAAATTACATCTCGTTGAAATAAAACTTTTTTTGCCAATCATTTTGCCACAAGTTTGACCGTTGCAATATAATGAAAGAAGCTGAAAATTTTGAAGTAACTTACTAAAAATGAGCAAAAAATCAAAATAATTTTTTAGGAGTTGAAAAAAATCAAGGCATGAGGGGAATAGAGTGTTGGGTTTTCTTTATGGCTTATATGGGAACAATGAAAACCATGAGGACTAGTCATATGAAAATCTCCAATGACATTATGAGCAACGTCACAACAGTCTTTACGCTGAAATAGATGACATTATAATATGTTATGTGCAAATTTTATGTAATGGCAATGGTTGTCTTGTTCACCATAGGTACGACCCAATCATTAAATGTCATATTAGAATCTATATCATATTCGCAGATGGTTTGTAGTTGATTACATATGGGTGTCCATTATTTTTTTTTATTTTACCCCTCCCTCTGCTACGCTATGCTCTGGATAAAATATTAACAAAAATAAAGGCCACCCATATGTAAATCTCCAACAAACCACTGGCGTCCATGAATTATTTCTTAATTTTTCAGCATTATTTTGGATGTATAAGCATGGTTGTATTGTCTCATTTATCTTACAGGCATGGCTTTCTTCACCCCGATAACACAGGGATTTACACCTAGTGGTAAACTGTGATAAGTGTGATGTTACTATGAGGATGCCAGCTTAATATGAGAAAAATCCACATGACTGTGTTATGTATTACATATCAAGGACTATATACCAGTGCTTTCAATATTTAACTTGACATGTTGAGATTATGAAATGTTTTGCGTTAAAGTAGAAATGAAGCCTTACATTCGTAAAAGGCAAAGAGATTTAGCTCCATGCTCTTGTTTAGTGCCTATGATAGTTTCTGGAAGATGAGGCAAAGATGAAAAAGACAAAATGAGATTTAACCTGAAGTTATGCAGACTAGAGAACTCATCTCGCCAACATAAGACTGTAGTTCACTGTTTACTGTATACTAGGGTATTTTTCACATCGGCCTTTGTTCACGATTTTGATGTAAAACAGGTCAGTGAAGTATTTGCTGTATTTATAATTTGCTTTTTACTTCTTTATCAAATGTATTTTAATGGACAGTAACATTTACATGGAGGCCAAATTTCACAAACCATGATCAGCCAAGAGCATAGTAAAAAATAAGCACATGTGAAAAAATCCTGATTTACAGTATATTTGACAGAATTGTATAACTTGTGTTTTTTGTGTTACAAAGATATAAAGAGATGCCTATTTATTGCCAATTTCAAGATTATCACAAATTACTTCTTGTCACAATTTGTTGAGGAAATGCACAGGCCAGCTTACTGATATTTGCTTCTGAGT
>MJUU01043286.1:66295-83464 GCA_002080025.1 Modiolus philippinarum
TCTGAAATGGGTTGTAATGGATAGTGGGGCTTAAAATTACTGTGGAAACTGCTGAATCTACTTGCCCAATTGGAACCATACTTGGTGACAACTGTCAATAGTCGATACCTATCGAAGAATGTTTCTGGTAAGTCTGCATGTATTCCAAGTTGGCCGCCAGCGGAGAACATAGTTTAACAGTGACCCTATGGGAAAAACACATTCAAAGACATTCTTCTCTGAAACTACTTGGTCAGTTGGAATCGCAACTTGGTCACAATAGGCCTTTAACATGTTTAATGATCTTCTTAAAACATTATATCTGACAAGTCTGCATCTCATCCAAGATGGCCACCAGCGGGGACCATTGTTTAACAATGGACCTTATGGGGAAAGCATGTTCAAAGATTTTCTCCTTTGAAACTTCTAGAAAATGAGACACTTTAACATTGGGTTAATTTGGGCTGCAGTTTATGCTAGCCATGGACCAGGTGAGCTAAACAGGCTCTTGAGAGCCTCTAGTTTTATATCATTGCTACTTTTGTCATTCTGCTTTTCAAAAGCTGATGATAAAATCCTAAATATCACAATGTATGAATTATGTAAATTATTATATGCTAAGGTTAGTCTTTCTATATTTTATTGATGTAAAATGTACATGACTTAAAGGCTGTTCCATTCAATGTGTATGGTGGGGTGTAAGGAGGCACTAAGATATCTAGGTAACAACCCACAGAAGCAATTTAAGATTGAAAATGTTTTAAATGGTAAATGAAAGGATATGGAGTAAATGTACATGAGACAAAGTCTCTATAAATACATGGTAAAAACAAGCAAAGGAACAATGCTTTTATTGTTGTTCTTCATCTTGAAGTCACCTTGAGGCCGTCAACAATGAGCTTTGCTCATACCCCATAGTAAGTTCAAGACGGCCCTTAGCACTGGTTTGAGCGGAATTCTTTGCTAATTGTTGAACAACGCTACATTTTTAAACTTCTGAAATACTTACCCATACCAGAAAATTGAAAGTACCTTCACTGCATGCCATATATGTTTCAATGGAACAGTGCTCAGATTTATTTAATAAAGTGATATATGTAATCAGAGATTTAAATTTAAGAATTATTTAGTATATTATGTATATGTAAAATGCAGTGATATGATAAGAGGCCTGTATAAATACTTTACAAGACATTGTACTTGCTTTGTGTGTTTTAATTATCAACTTCCAATATCTATAAGAAATGTTGTAACTGAAAAATGAGTTTACCTTCTTACCTTTTTTCCATACTAATGGTATGATTTCAACATCATTAAAAGTAGATAACTTCTAAATGTTATGTGCATTAGCTAGCAAAGTTGATGCATAAAAATGTATTGCATAATCTTGGAAAGGACTATAACCCCTTTTGTTCAACCAAATTTTTAAATAAAGCTGGAATTACTTGATACATGCTTGCCTAAATTTTAGGAAAAGGTTTAGATTTCACACTTCATTTCTTTTGTGTAATCACTGCCAGTGAGTTTTTGCAATTACAGGCTAGTTATATGTGTGGTTTGATATAAGATATGCATTTGTGATTCATATTTTGTATCATAATTTATTAACTTATGTGTAGAGCATTAAATGATCAGGTAGATTTGAAATTTAAAGATATGTACAATGCACATTCATTATATTGTCACTTTTTATACCAAGCAAAATTTTTGGTTTTAATTCAAGGGAATAAATTGCATATTAACTTAGTTTTTTTTGTTGAAATAAACTTACCTTGGTTAATGGTTGGCAATAAATAAGTGGCCGCCAAAAAAGAGGGATGTTATAATGAGGGCAGAATGTATTTTTTTCTACTCTGATAGCATATTGTAAGTATGAAATTATCTCCCTTAAATGTAAAAGTAGGAAAGGTTTATTTATTATTTTGAATTTAGGATATAGATTTGAATTAGATGAAAACTAACTGATGTAGGGTATAAAAATATTAGTGGCAGATCTTTGTATATGGAAAGCAATGGGTCAGTGTACTAGCTGTTAACATGTCCAATAGTTCCCTCTTTCAATGTGCTGCTAACGGACCATGCTGCACTTTTCATAGCCTTTTGATTAAAGGTACAATGCATTTATCATAGACTTTCATTACTTTAACAAAGGATAAATACATGAGAGAAATTGATTAATCATCTGAAATCCATTGTAAGCATGACAGGTGCCACATGAGGAGCAGATCATGCTAAACCTTGTCATCCGATTATATCCAATATTTTCTGAGGGTTCACACTGGTAGTGCTTTATTTTTTTGTGGCATTTTTGTTTAGCTGTGATTGTTTGTTATATACTTGTTGTTTCTGTTTTCTGTTTGTGTTGCTTCAATAAAGTTTGGATTTTTGTTGCTTTGTATGAAATTGTAAGATGATAGGTTTTTTATACCCCTGCCATTAGGCGCATTAAGTTTTACCCTTGTCTGTACGTCTGTCCCTTCATACGTCCTTCCATACGTCTGTCTGTATGTATGTGCGGAAATTTTCGTCAAGGATTTCTCAGCAATGGATACCACATTGAAAACAAATCTTTTCCATTTTTTGAACATATTTAAAAAAAAAATAGCTGTAATATACAAAACATTGTAAGAAGTTGAATGTTATTGGAGTAGGTCTGTTATAACCTAACAAAAGATATTCTTTGTTGTTTAATAAGATTTTATAAATTATTTATACAGTATAAGGATTGAAAATGATGAGCAAAATAAAAAAAAAAATCCTTTGAGAGTCTGTTTTTTATAGTTTTCATAACGAGAAAGAATTGTATATTGATGGATATTAACTAGAGTTATGTAATTTCAAAATATAATAACCGAGCCTGTGGTGAGTTTATTATATTTGAAATTAAATAAGGAGAGTTGATATCCAGCGATATACAATTTTTTCCGAGTTGTTAAAACTATTTCTCTTATGATTTTCATAATATTCAGTGCCGAACTGCCTTTTTTTGTTTTTAGAACAACAACACCGTTGCTAGGTAACATTAATCACAGCCAACAAGATTTCACAGTGGTCCAAAAACAAGGTCAAAAAAATAATAGCACTTACACGTGATGTGTTATTACTTGACGCTCGACCAATGAAATTCCTGTAGAAGCTATTCAACAAGTTCATATCTATCTCCAGCTTTAAAGTCTCGTTATATACCACAAATAACTATTCATACAAGGAATAGATAATAAGCGTGCATCATAAGAGAATGTACATTTAAGTCCTGAAAACACTCCGGTATTTGCACATTTCAATGGAAGATAGTTAGATCCATTCATAGTGTACCTTGCATATCTATATGCTACCTTAAATAATTGATCTACATTAATTCAGATGCTATAACTATTCCGATTGCATTATTGCCAATTCATATTTGAAAGCAAGACTTTCATCTCCAGAAATCCAAGACAGCCATTTACAAGTTTTGAAATTTATTTTGTATAAAGAGTAGCACGAAACTTTTGGACACAAATGTGTACAAGTACCATATTTTTTCAGTAGAGAGAATGTGTTGTGAAATATTTAAATTCTGTGTTCCTTATGGTTTATATATTGTTATATTTAAAATCATTATGACATTAACCAATTAAGAATCATTATTGCTGTTGATTGATTGTTAAAGTAATTAAATATTTAATGAATAATTAAAATCTATTTTTAAGTTATCATCTGTCTGTTATTTAGCCAAACAAATCTGAATATTTCTCCTGGGAGAAAGGGCAGTTGGAATAAGAAAATACAAAGAGATAGATAAACAGATTGAAATATATCCCATCAGTATGTAGAATCAATCCAAAAAAATCTGTCTCATCAGGGAGTTTGTGACCTACATATCTTTTGTCAGCTTCTTTATTGGAAAAACACATTGTCATCAAATGTGCAAGGAAAGAAGATTAAATCAGATTTATAAACAAATGATGATTTTTTTTATCTCTTTCCAAAGGAATTGTCCATTATTGATAAAAGTATCAGTCACAGCATCACACCATTTGACCCATCAAAAAAGTCAGACTGTGGCACATTAATTGAATTGACCCTAATAGGAGACCCAACTATTATGTTATTTACTTATGAGTGAGTCATTCCTATTTTTAGCTCACCTGACCCAAAGGGTCGCTGTGAGCTTTTGCCATCACTTGGGGTCCGTTGTCTGTCCGTTGTCTGTCTCTCCGTTAACTTTTCACATTTTCATCTTCTTCTCTGAAACCACTGATTTTCATCTTCTCCTCTGAAACCACTGAAGCAAATTCAACCAAACTTAACAGGAATGATGTACTATAGGTCCATAACAAAGGTTGCTCATTTTGTTCCGATCTGATAAAAAACATGGCCGCCAGCATGGAACTTTGGTTTAACATTGGACCCTATGGGAAAAATCACATTTTCATCTTCTTCTCTGAAACCACTGAAGCAAATTCAATTAAACTTTACAGGAATGATGTACTAAAGATCCATAACAAAAATTGGTCATTTTGTTCCGATTCCATAAAAAACATGGCGGCAGGCACCGAACTAAGTTTAACATTGGACCCTATGGGAAAATCACATTTTTATCTTATCCTCTGAAACCACTGAAGCAAATTTAACCAAACTTTACAGGAATGATGTACTAAAGGTCCTTAACCACAATTGCACATTTTGTTCCGATCCGATAAAAAAACATGGCCGCCAGCACGGAACTTAGGTTTAATATTTGACACTATGGGAAAAAATTACATTTTCATCTTCTCCTGAAACTACTGAAGCAAATTCAACCAAACTGTACAGGAATGATGTACTAAAGGTCCATAACAAAGATTAGTCATTTCGTTCCGATCCGATAAAAAACATGGCCGCCAGCTTGGAACTTATGTTTAACATTGGACCCTTTCGGAAACATTTTCTCTGAAACCACTGTATCAAATTCAACCAAACTTTACAGAAATGATGTACTAAAGGTCCATAACAAAGGTTATTCATTTTGTTCCAATTCGATAGAAAACATGGCCACCAGGGCCGAACATAGTTTAACATTGGAGCTTTAGGGAAAATTACATTTTCGTCTTCTCTGAAACCACTGAAGCAAATTCAACCAAAAAGCAAGTTGAAGTAAATGTATAGAAGGTCCCTTGCAAAAATTACTCATTTCAATAGGTACCAATGGATGACATAGCTATACATTAGATACCATTGGTAAAAAACATAATTTTTGGTCATGCATGGCATAGTAGCATTTTGTCAGGTGAGCGATACAGGCTCAGTCTCTGAGCCTCTAGTTTTTATTAAAATCACTGAACAGAATTTCTTGAAATTCTTTTCACAAAACTTTGTGATTATTAAATGACAGAAAAGTGTTTAGATGTGAAATCCTTGACTTTTATGGAGTTTGCCCCTTTTTCACAGAGTTTTTGTCTTGCCGGCGATGAAAAACAGTGAAAGCGAGACATAGGCATGAAAAGTATGACGGCGATGGTGGCGTAAACTCAACTTATTATACAGAAGCCTTTGATGTAGGAACTTTATATTTGGTCCATAGGTAGTTTACGGCAAATCCTATCTGCCGGACCCAAAATCATGTGACCTTGACTTATATTTCGTTGTCCACCAGGTTAAGTTTCTTTGCTTAAGTCTCGATAACAACAAACTAGAAGTCGATGATATTTGGTATATAGCTTGGTCTTGGTTAGATCATGTCAGCCTGCCATACGGCTTTTGACCTTGACCTCAATTTCACGGTCCAATGACCAGGTTAAGTTTTTATGCCGCCGCGACGAAAAATAGAGGGCATATTGTTGGGCATATTTGTTTTACCCTTGTCGGTCTGTCCGCTCGTCTGTTCTTTTGGAATATTCAAAATGGCCGTGTTTGCCATGGAAACTGTAAAAACGGCGGGAAAATTCAAAGTGCTTCAAATTTGATGAAACTTTACAAGAAGGATGTCTAGCACCCATAGAAATGATTTTGGGTCTCAGAATTTTCAAAATGGTTGCTGTTACTATGGAAACTGGAAAAAGGCGGGAAAATTCAAAGTGCCTCAAAATGGATGAAACTTCAGGAAGATTGCCTAGCACCCATAGAATTGATTTTCGGGCTAAGAACTTCCCTTTTGTATAATTTGGAAAAGGGGAGGCATATCACACATAGAAATGATTTTGGGTCTCAGAATTTTTAAAATGGTTGCTGTTGTTATGGAAACTGTAAAAAGGCGGGAAAATTCAAAGTGCCTCAAAATGGATGAAACTTTACAGGAAGATTGCCTAGCACCCATAGAATTGATTTTCGGGCCCAGAACTTCCCCTTTATATAATTTAGAAAGGGGGAGGCATATCATTGTGTCCATACTTGTACTGTGTCAACACCTGTATTGTGTCAACACATACTTAAATTTGCACTTGCCATATTGATTCAGGGTTCAATGAACGGGGGCATAAATGGTTGCCATTCGGCGACAGCTCTAGTTTTTACTAAAGTCTGTTTCTCAATACCTACAAGCTATAGTTAAATGATATTTGGTATATAGCTTGGTCTTGGTTAGCACATGTCAGTCCGCCATATAGCTTTTGACCTTGACCCCAATTTCACGGTCCAGTGCCCAGGTTAAGTTTTTTTGCTCAAGTCTGCTTCTCAATAACTACAAGCTATAGGTCAATGATATTTGATATATAGCTTGGTGTTGGTTAGCACATGTCAGTCTGGTATATGGCTTTTGACCTTGACCTCAATTTCACGGTCCAGTGGCCAGGTTAAGTTTTTTTGCTTAAGTCTTTCTCAATAACTATAAGTGAAATGTCAATGATATTTGATGTATAGCTTGGTCTTGGTTAGTACATGTCAGTTTGCCATATGGCTTTTGACCTTGGCATCAAGTTCACGGTCCAGTGGCCAAGTTAAGGTTTGTTTAAGTCAGTTTTTCAATAACTAAAAGTGATATGTCAATGATATATATAGCTTGGTCTTGGTTAGTACATGTCAGTCTGCCGTATAGCTTTTGACCTTGACCTCAATTTCATGGTCTAGTGAACACAGTTAAGTTTTTCTCATTAGAATAGTTTCTCAATTACTGTAAGTTGTACAGTAGTAATATTTGGCTTGTAGGTTGCTCTTGAGTAAGCACATGACTGTTTTAGCGACCAAGCAGGGACAAGCAAGACATCTATTAGGGTCAACTCTTGTTTTACCAAATTAACAACCGGAATACTTGGTAAAGGCAGGTTCTTCTAAACGGTTATGCAGAATATACTGAAATAGTGTACCTCATAAATCCTTCTAATTAGATACTTGGTAGAGTGCATATCCAGAGGAAATTCAATGCTCTTCCAGGAATTATGTAGTAAAAAAGCAGTAGTAAAAAAGCAGAAAAAAACATAAGAAATCTTAGAATCCACTCCAAAGATATTCATTATTCATTTTAAGGGAAATAATATTATGTTGATATGGTATTTCCAAGAAAAATATTTTAAGAAACTGAAATAATTGTCTCATTAAATTTAATTTTTACATCTCATTATGAATACCATTTACGGAAATAAACTTGCAGTGAAAGGATTTGGAGTAAATGCATATGAGAATAAGTCTCTACAAATACATGGTAAAATCAAGCAATAGGACATAATCTTTTATTGTTGTTCTTCATCTTGAAGTTACAATGATGCCTTCAACAGTTAGCTTTGCTCATAACTTATAGTGAGTTCAAGACGGTCCCCGGCACCAATTTTGAGTGGAATTCATTGCTAAACATGAAACAATGCTATATCCATGGTAATTATTACTGACGCCATTTGATGAGTGTCACTTTAAGTAAGGCATGCTTATTAAATCAAAGGATTAGGTGAGTATATTTTAATTTTTGTTTTATGTCAAGAGAAAAGCCAAAAAGCCAGAAGTTGATTCTAGATTGATATATTAGGTTTTTATAACGAAAATAACTTAAATAGTTGTACAAGAATAGTCTTTTAAACTGAAAACTGTCTACATCTGAAAGGGTTTGTCTTTGTTATTTCTTTTTCAATAAGGTAAAATGATTGCTAGATTTTTATGCAGAACTATTAAAAAGTTGTATACAAATTCTTCTGTAAAAACCAAATGTATTCCTATTAATGTACTCTAAAATCCCTATATTTGCTCTATAAACTTTGAAAAAAAAATCCTATAATCTTATATTTTTTTTTACACGAAACGGCTTGACACCCTGTCTTTGTGCCCATCATCAACTTTTCTTCGTTGTAACCCTTAGAACTTGGTCACAGTAGCCTGTGCTTCATCCCTATAGAATTTGTGTCGAGTATGTTCTTGCTGGGTCAACGATGGCAATGCCATTTAAAAGGGCCATTTTGATTTCGGTCATGGATTTCCAAATATTTTGATTTGATCTGCACTGATGAGACACAAGTTGTCGAAATGCGTATATGCAGACCTAAATCACAGTTACCTCGGTATTTTGTTTATTTGATAGGAAATTCTGAAAAAATACATTGAAATACCTTCCAAAAGAGCTCGAAATTAAGGATACTACAGATACTTCCACATCAGCCTCGTTCCTTGACCTTCATTTTGAAATTGACAACAGAGGTACACTAAAAATAGGCTATATGACAAACGCGACGACTTCACTTTCCCAATAGGCAACTTCCCTTTTCTTTGTAGCAACATTCCAAAAGCACCGGCATATGGAGTTTACATTTCCCAATTCATTCGCTACTCAAGGGCCTGTGGTCGATACAGTGACTACCTTGATAGAGCTCAGTTGCTTAAAAATAGGCTACTAAAGCAAGGGTATGTTGCCCATAACTTGAGGAAGTTTTACGGTCGGCAACACGATCTTGTGGACCCTTGTGGGATATCTGTTTCCCAGATGACACTAAAGTTTGTTTTTCCTCTACCGGATTTGACTTTACTACCGGAGTTGACATGTTTAACACGGCGGGTGTCTTATAAGAAGCATGAGATGCTTACGTTACCGTTGCACCTGATCTTTCCCATGGTTTTTATTGGGTCCGTGTTGTTCATCTTTGTGTGTTTGTCTTCATTTTTCATTTATGTACGGTACTCATGTTGTGTTTCTGTTTCTTTGTTGTTTCCGATGTTTCCATTGTCCTTGGATTCTTCGTTTCAGACTGACGGTTCGGTTCTCACTTCTCTTCAGTTTCCAACTGGAACCAAATTTGGCTACCATAATTCTGGGATGGTACCTTTTATGAAACTGTGCTGATTACGTTCTTATACCAAAGATGGCCTCTAAAATGAAACTTTTTTTTTGCATTTGACCTGATAGTATATTTTGAAGATTTTTCTGAAAAAAGTTTTGATGGAAAAAAATGCAACCAAAATTGCCACCAGGACACGAACTGTAAAGAAATGCCACGCAATGTTTAAAGACCTTTTCATATTCCTCGATAAAAAACCGACTCGCTAGGTGCGTACAGGAAACTTAATTTTCTGATTCTATCCTCTATCCTCTCCCCTTGATTTCTTGATTCCGGTTGTCCCACCTACAATTACCCGATTTTGATATCGAATAAATGCCTTTATAAAAATTGTAAAATAATATAATCATGTTTTTATTGATTCGAAAAATAACAATGATACCTTTGACGAGAAGTTCTTCATCTACGGGCATAACTTGATCGAGAACTATTTAATGATGGAATGGAATTGCTATGAAGACATAATTTCAATATTAGCCAATCTCATTTTTGTCTCGCCCGCGACGAAAGTCGCGGAACGCGAGACATATGCGTAAAAAGTATGGCGGCGGCGGTGGCGTAGGCGTTAATTTTCATGTTAAGTTTTTGTGATTAGGTCATTTTCTCAGTAACTATAAGTGCTAGGTCAATGATATTTGGTATATGGTTGGACTTGAGTAGAACATGGCAGTTTGCTATATGGCTTTTGTCTATGACCTCAATTTCATGGTCTAGTGAGCATGTTAAGTTTTTGTGATTAGGTCATTTTCTCAGTAACTTTAAGTGGTAGGTCAATGATATTTGGTATACATGTTGGACTTGAGTAGTACATGGCAGTTTGACCTCAGTTTCACGGTCCAGTGAAAATGTTAAGATTTTGTGATAAGTTTAGTTTCTCAATAACTATTAGTAGTAGGGCAATGATATATGGTATGTAGGTTGGTCTTAGGTAGTACATGACAGTCTGTCATATTTCACGGTCTAGTGAGCATGTTAAGTTTTTGTGATTACGTCATTTTCTGAGTAACTATAAGTGGCGGGTCAAGGATATTTGGTTTTAAGGTTGGTCTTGGGTAGTACATGACAGTCTTCTATATGCTTTTGTCTGTGACCTTAATTTCACGGTCCAATGAACATGTTAAGTTTATGCAATTAATCTAATTTCTCAGTAACCATTAGTGGAAGGTAAATGATATATAGTATAAGGGTTGGTCTTGAATATTACATGACGGTCTGCCATATGGCTTTTGTCTGTGACCTTAATTTCACAATTTATTTAATTTCTCAGTGACTATTAGTGGTATGTGGGTTGGTCTGAGTAAGTTCTGTTATATTGTTTTTGTGTGTGACCTCAATTTCACGGCCCAGTGATCGTGTTAAGTTTTCCAGCATCTATTAATGATAAGTCAATGATATTTAATATGTTGGTTGGTCTTGGGTAGTACATGACAGTCTGCAATATGACTTGTATCTATGACCTCAATTTCACGGTCCAATGATTATTTTAAGTTTGCCATTATCTATAAGTAGTAGATCAATGATATTTGGTATGTGGGTTGATCTTAGATGGAACATGACAGCCTCTCATTTGGCCCATTTTTATGGACTAATGAACATGTTTGATTTTACAGTATCTGTTAGTGGTAGGTCGATGATATTGGGTATTTAGGTATGTTTTTGGGTAGTGCATAACAGTCTGCTATATTGCTTTTTGTCAGTTACCCCAATTTCATAGTCTAGTGAACATGTTAATTTTTCTGATTTAAATCAGTTTGAGTTTTCATATCAATTGAGTGCCCAAGCAGGGACGGGCGAGACATCAATTAGGGTCCACACTTGTTGTACTGACAAATATTTATTGGTTAATTGTGCTTCAATAAGTAGCTGAATTTAAAATAATCTCATTTTTTGGGGAAATTCAGAAGTATTTATAAAGTTAGCAAATGTTAGTTCAATTTAGAATTCTTTAGCATGTACAGTTAAGCCTTTACACAGCTTTGGTCAATGTTTGTTTCGATAACAAATACTTTAGCTGTGTCGTCTGTCTTCTCCTTGTCTGCCTTGCACCCTATCCACAGCTTCAAACATGATTCAAAAGACATACTCCATGGATATTTAATTCCAAGTTTGAGAGTGTTGATGTGACAAATTATATCACCATCATGGTCGAGAATATGTATCGTGTGGTTGCCGCAATCTGACACGAAAATTCGCCCGAGACTGTCACACACTACATCTCTTGGATCAAACGTTTGTTTCTTATCTACCTTCGAATTTCCTGTGTATGTAAACTTCAAAACTCCAGCCTGATCTAACACCACCAACCGTCCAGTGAATGCACCTGCTTTGTCAATAACACAAACGTCACCGTTTGTATTTTCATAAAGTCTAAATGGATAAGTGAAGAGTCGTTTCGTACCAACAAACTGGTATTCGGATTTTATGTTCTTGTCAGACGAATAACGCACAACTTTCCTCTGACTGTCGACTTTGAAGCTGTATCTATGACCTTCAACCATAGACACAAGAATATCAGCGTTGTTGTTGATGTGTATTCCAGTAGGATATAATGGAGATGCATCAAGATATATTTCAGACTTGTCATCACCCGTCAAGACTTTTCGAATGCAGTGATCATCCGGACAGCTTATCAAAATGCATCCTTCTTGCAAAAGTGCAATGTCATCTGCTGTAACGTTGCACTTTTTAACTTCTTGTAAATCTTCTCTATGGTTCAGCAATGTGATGGTATCACTTCTTGGACAACCGATCCATGCGTAGCCTCCATTTATTTGGCAAAGTTTCGATATGAACCGATTCCCAGTGTCAAGAACTCCCACTAAAGAAGTTTCCAATTTTACGCCATTTGTGGTCTCGCAAATTGAGTCGCCATTTGTATTTAGTGTAAAAGAAACAATCCCTAAACAACTTTCCATATTCAAATCATTTTTCTCAAAGGACGGAGATTCAATGATCGGGACAACACTAGACGCATCAACCGTTTGTATTGTTTTTTGTGAGGCGTTTGATGTTCGAATAACCTGAATGCGTTCGCAAGAAGATAAAGCTGACTGCATATGCCCTTGACATTCTTTTAAATCTGATTTTGTTTTGTTTAATGAATCGTCTGCTTCGTCCAGCACATGACATGCTGTAAGCAAATGATCGTCTAACTCTTGTAAAAGACAATCCCGCCTTTTATCCAAAACTTTCTTCTGAACTTCTGTTAATTGTACAATTCGTTCTTTTAGGAATTCAACTTCAGAATTTTTATGGCGTCTTTTGAATTTCACACGTTTCAATTGAATTTGAACATCTTTCAATAATTCGTTTTCTACCTTATCTAATCGGCATTTCAATTCTGTGACTTTAGAGTCATATATAGAGTCTATTTCATCAAACATATGTCCAGAATGGTTTACAGCAATGCATTTAGAACACACCAAATTTTCACATTCCTTACAATACATAATAACATCACACTCCACGTGTTCGGAACACTTCACGAATTTCGTAAAAGGTAAGCCATCTCGTGCTCCATGCATTTTGACAATTCGATGTTCTCTTGTAGCTTTACCCTTTGAATGTACTTTACGACATTGTTCACATAAAAATTCCTCACATTCAAGACATATTGAATGTACTCCTACACCCGTATCACACAAACTACATACTGGAGGACCTTCTATCAAAGATGAGGATGCCGATCTGTTTGACACTGCCATATTTTAACTCTCCATCAAACGAATAAAAATATGAACTGACTAAATTTTAAATGAATCTTTTTATTGAATATTGACAAATTGTTAATCGTTCATTTCCTTTAATAATTAGCACGTTCCGGGAAACTATTCACTTCCTTAAAATCGTGGGAAAATCTAACTTTTTATCAAATTTTTTTAAAATTATGGTAACTAATTGATTATAATCAGTATATATCTGGTTCAATAATATTGACTTTATGATATATAAATACTGACATTCCTACATTTCTTCCCGATAGTCCACTTGACCTGTAAAGACTTGTTTCGGTTTCACTTAAAAAAATCCCAAGTCCATATCATTTAAACATTGTCATTGAAAACACATTGTAACAAACTTTGAAGATGCGTCACTTTACATTTATTGGTTCAAATACCATACAAAGTTACTGTTAACATGGTTTTTAGTAAATAGCACATGTATCAATATATGTCCAATTACAATAGAAAAAAATGACAGGATCTTGTATCAAGCTAGATTTAGCTTTTTTCAAAACCATCTCCTATACGAATACAACAATTGCATATATATATATATCTCATCGCATGCTAACACATAATAATTAACCATGTGTAAATTTGCATAGACATATTATAATAATAATATTTATTTGCAAATTTACGCCCGTAGGGGCCAAGCAAATATAATTACAGAAAATACAAGACATACAAACATATGTTTTGGTATGATTTAAGAGTTAAATAAACCAGTATATGAAGTAAAGTGAGAAAATTTGCAGTGTTAAAAATACCATTCTTACATACTCTTGGAATATTTTTTGTTAAGAATGCCTGGGATATTTAAGAGTTGTTTGTTTTCAAAAAATCAAATTATCCTTTTCAAATCACTGAAATTATCCCTCAAATCATTCTTGTACACTATGGGCATCGAAAATTGCATTTTTTGTTTAATATATGTACACCCAATATTTGATTTAAAAAATCTTCCTCTTTCACCAAAAAGTGGATTTCAGAACAGGTTGAAGGAGTGGTCTGACAGATTCAAAACTTTCGTTCTTCACAATTAGAAAACAATGTTATACTTTCATCCACACACTTCTGTACATAATGCTTACAAACTTAAAATATTGACTCAGAAAAAACGAATAATCAATTTATTACCAAGAGTATAAATTGTAATTTTTTTTACTAAAAACTACAAATTGTGAGAATTTAATAGCGGAAGATCAAAATGCAAGTTTAGGTAGTATAACTTCTAGTAATAAATTTTTGAGTTGTTAAGAAAATAGTATTATTTAGATCTATGTCTGACTGACTCGAATCAAAAACAGCAAGTTTATATCAAGAGCTACTAAAATATTTAGAGAAAAATTGTTTCATTCCGAAAACCGATTTTATCTGAAAACCTGCAATATCTAAATTTAACAAAATTTTGTTCAAAACAAAGGAGTATCTCCCTCTTGCAAAAGCTCCGTCTTAAGCTGTTTTTTCTTTTCTATTTAGATTTTATTGGTAATTTGTTCTCTATCAGTCTTTACATATAATTTGGGAAACGGATTTCCAATATTTTGATATCTGCACTGAAGAGACATAAGTTGTCGAAATGCGCATATAAATCCTCTATATAAACAACATCAGGAGTGAGCATCCTTAATAGTTCTATTACAATAGGATCAAATATTACTACGTATACATTAGGTAGTTCCAATCCACCATATATCATTATGATATGCCAGCACAGATTATTAATTGTATAAAATATCAAGACAAAGACTACAGGATAGTGTTTGACGAAAGAGTTGCCATGAACGACCACAACAACAGACCTAATGGACTTTAGATTGTACAGGCATGATGATGTCTCTTCGACGCATGACTGCTTTGTGGCTGAGAAAATGAAAAACGGGTATATCTGTAATTAGTTGATTATTTCATTAACCACCTTAAAATGGAGGTTCCTTCAGAGAATAACAACAAAGAAGAAGCACAAAAATATCAATGAAGTTGTACAAAAAGAAAATCAAATGGATTTGGGTTAGAGTATTAGTTCTGGAAAGAACGTGAACAAAACGAAGGAATGAAATATAAGGGAAAACTTCCAATAGAAAACAACACAAGGATTAGGGCTGTAATTAGTGTTACAAAACAAACAACGGAGACAACACAAACAATAGAAAAGTACAGAAAATAAAGCCCAAATAATACAATAGAACAACACAATCCAAAGCCGGAGATAATTAGAACAGAAAATACAAGGGGAGGGGGTAATTGGAATGAGAACAATGTAGCGAAAAGTGTAGTTAGGAACGTAAGGATTGAAGGAACAACACCAGACAAAAAAGTCAATGTAATGGTAAGGGTATGGGTATCAATGGATAAAGGCGTCTCATCACTCTCACACTGCTTCACTACTTTTGCGGTGCTCTACGTTCATGACATTGAAGGACAGGGCTGGACTGCCCAGGAGCAAAAATGAATTTTAACATAGTCCTTCCGGGGCCATCGTGACCTGATACCACACTCATATAGCTAAATTTGTGCATTTTATATTGAGTGTCTTTTTTTAATTTCTTATGTTCATTCACGGTTGTGCTCATGTGCAGGGATTGGGGGGTTTGACTTAAACAAGTAAATGTGCATTTGATTATTTTTCTTTGCGAAGAATTTCTTTTTTTTATTATTGCAATAACAATTTCTACCTACAGGATTTCTTTTACTTAAAATACAGCTCTTTGAAGTCTTCCATCTTTTTATTCTGTTATGTTAACGTATTAAGGTTCATACAACAACAAAAAATGTAAATCATCATCTCAATTTGTTCTCTATCAGCCTTTCTACATATTTCAGTATATAGATTTCCAAATATTTTGATTTGATCTGCACTGAAGAGACATAAGTTGTCGAAATGCGCATATGCAGAATCTGAATAAACAACAGCGTCAGTGTTTTGTTTTTTACTACCACTGGGCCGATGCCTCTGCTGGTGGACTATTTGTCCTCGAGGGTATTCACCAACTCAGTAGCCAGTACATTGGTGCTAGTCCGAAAACCAACTTTATCTGAAAGCATGCAATATCTTAATTTAAACAAAATTTTGTTCAAAACATAAGAATAGGTCCCTCTCGCATAGGTCTGTCTTCAGCTGATTTGTGCTCTTCTATTTAGATTTTATTCGTAATTTGTTCTCTATTAGCCTTTACACATATTCCAGTATACGGATTTCCAAATATTTTGATTTGATCTGCACTGAAGAGACTTAAGTTGTCGTAATGCGCATATGCATAATTTAAATTAACAGCAGCTTCGGTATTTTGTTATTTATTACCCCTGGCTGAGCCGATGCCGCTTCTAGTGGACTGTTAGTCCCCGAGGTTATTCACCAACCCAGTAGTCAGTACTTCGGTGCTGGACCGAAAAACGATTTTATCTGAAAATATCTAAAATTAACAACATTTTGATCAAAACTAAGGCGTTTCTCCCTCTTGCATAGCCCTGTCCTTAGCTGATTTTGGTTTTTCTTTTTCGCTCTAATCGGTAATTTGTTCTCTTTCAGCCTTACACATATTTCGGTTTATGGATTTCGAAATATTCTGATTTGATCTGCACTGAAGACATAAGTTGTCGAAATGTGCATATGCAGAATCTAAATTAACAGGAGCTTCGGTATTTTGTTATTTAGAATTTCACAGTGACTTCGGTATTTTGTTTTATAGTGATTTCTTAATAAAAACAAGTTTATTTCAACAATTTTACAGGCATACTGGCCTCGCACTGAAAGGCTGATATCTACTAAAATACATTATGATTATTATCAAACCCTTCTGGAAGTTTTGAGTTTGATTTTTCTTCCCTTGTGTCACAGTGTTAAACAATCAGACTAGGCTCCTCGAGCTTGCCATCAGATTAGTGGGGAGCACGCTTAATAACGTTTTGTTAATTCTTTCCGCATCAAGATAATGGTCTTAACAGTAAGCAGCCTATCTGTTTTGGTTTTCTGTATGTTTATTACACTATAGGGAAACGGGATAGAGAAGGGTAAGGTCGGGGAAAGCTATTTGAATATAAATTTGGTTAAAACTCAGGTTTGAGAAAATACTGCTAGGTACTGACCAGGTTGGGGGGAACCCCAATTTGGGTACAATACCCCAATTGAGGTACAATATCCCAATTGGGGTATATGGTTAAAACCCAATTGGGGTATATTACCAGTTCTTTGTTAATTATATTTTAGGGGTTGAATGGCGCTTCATCATACATAATAATTATAAATCTATAGG